>JABUQX010038844.1:0-10000 GCA_015478945.1 Trachelipus rathkii
GGATTTCTTTGCTATTATACATATATTAATATAAATATATTATAATATATATATATATATATTATATATAAATAAAATATATATCAATACTAACTAACCACACTATAAGTAATATATAATATATAATAATTAAAAATAACTATATATATAAAATAAATAATATAAAATAAATAATATAATGTGATGTTAGGAGTTCTCATACACAGATTGAAATTATATATAACTAATAAAAATAAAATAATCATAATATATAAAAAAATATAATGACCTATCACCATATATACATAACAAATATAATACATCTATAACCTATATATATATATTATAATATAAGTAATTATATATATATCATATACATATATAATATATATATAATAAATATAATATTATATATATATACAATATATGATATATATATATATAATTATTATATATATGTATATATAAATATTTTATTTTAATCTATATATATATTATATATATATATGATATATATATATATATATATAAGTAAATATATTAAATATATCTAGTGCTAGCCGAGCTGATACGTAGATTAGCATCTTACTCTTTCAGGCGTAGGCTTTCATAGATCTCTAACTAAAATCTTGGACGAAATAGACCTTCTTATGGTGGAGGGTGGTCAAAATATTTCAGAAAGGAGGCAGAATGATTTAGGTTAGGACCTAAATTAGCAAATGGACTTCCTCGATGGTGGAAGTGAAACTTATGGATCATGAGCAATGGCTGGTTGCGCCAAGAGTAGATGTTTTCCTTTCGAGCATAGGGCTATATTGGTCTGTTGAAGTTAGGCCTGTTATGTTTCGTGGGCTTTGGCAGCTGTAAGCGGCAATATTTTATAATAGTGGGGAGTAGTTTTTCGAGGGCAAGGAGTCAAGTCCGCAGTTGAAGCGATTGATGTCGCTTAAGCTGCTTTCAATTTGAGCACTAATCTTATCTTTGAAAAGGTAATATGGACTCTGTCTTTGAAGAACGACCTGAGGAAGGAAGTGGAAAATCTAGACGATTTTGTAAATATTCATATAAAATTTTTTCATATAAAATTATAATAAGATTTTTGTAGGATTAAATATTTAGTATTAAATTATTAAAATCTTGTTGTGAGTCTAATACATTAGGGGAGACTGCGGATTGCGATAGGCGGAGGAGTTTCTACTGGTCTGAAATAGGTGCGGAGGAGCGCTAGCGGGCACCACGTTTTCTCGAGGTGCGGAAGTGCGCTAGCGGACTACCCCTAAATGGAGCGGGGTGCCACCTCTGATATTATAGTATTATATTTATATTATATATATATATATATATATATATAGTCTTATATATATAGATAATATATATTAGTATATTATATATTAATTATTATAATATATATATATATATATATATGTATATAATGCAGTACAGTGCGGTGTGGTTTCGCTCTTCTGTGCGGTGCGCATTGCAAAAGAGACTGTGCGGTGCTAAGATAACGGGTGGTGCAGTGTGGTCGGCACGACTGGATCACCAGGTGCGGTGCGGTGCGGTGCTCAAAAATCCGGTGCTCGGCAACATTTGTGCAATGATACATTAACACAAACTAACTTATCTAACTGCTCTTCATTCTAAGATTCCTACTACATATCTACACTACTGATTTCTTTCTAACCTCTCTTACTACAACTGTCTATAATAATATATATAATATAATAATAATAATAATAATAATAATAATAATAATAATAAAATAATAATAATAATAATAAAAATTAATAATAATAAATAATATAATATATAATAAATAATAATAATAATAATATAAAATAATATTAATAATTAATAATAATAATCAATTAATAATAAAATGAGTGATGTGGAAAATAAGAGAAAATGATAAATAATTATTATTAGACAATTTTATATATTTATTATTGATTAACAACTTTATTATTTTATTATTCTTACTTTATTATTATTATTATTATTACTATCATAAGACATTATCGATGTCATTTTAATTACGATTTTTAATTTATTAATATTATTATTAGATTTGCAAAAGGCATGTTGTTATATATGGTCTTATTTCAAGTAGACTACTTGATGTATGGTGATTTGATGGTATAAAGGAGGAAAAATGTTTCATGATTCGATTGTGTTCATCATTGACGATATAGATGAATTGTCTATCATGAAAGGTCTCTTTGTTATGTCTCCTTGGTTTTGGCCACTGTTGCTTGGCTTGGCCAGCTTTCAAAATGATGACAGGCCGGTAATATGAAATTATACCAAATATCTTTCTAAAAAAAATATTGTTTTATTCTAAATTCATTGAGATAATAGTATAATTGTCATTATAATTATTATTATTTTAATTATTATTATTATTATCATCTGTTTTTTTATTATTATTATTATTATTATTATTATTATTATTATTATAATTTATTATTATTATATTATTATTATTATTATTATTATTATTATTATTATTTATAATTATTATTATTATTATATTATTATTATATTATTATGATTATTATATCAATTATTTATTATTATTATTATTATTATTATTATTATTATTATTATTAATTATTATTAAATTATTATTATTATTATTTATTTTATAATTATTATTCTTTATTATTATTATTATTATTAGTTATTATTATTATTTAGGCATTTTTTTATTTTCCTTTATTTTTGTTCAGTGATTAAAAGTAAACTAAACACCAATGAAAAAAAAATATATACAATAATTAATTTTGAGCTTCACATTAAATAAAAAAATTTAAATATTAAATTTATATATATCTATTAATATTAAATTTTAAAAGAAATTTTTCGACTTTTTTTTGCGGTGATTAGAACAGTAAATGCCATTTTGCGCGAGCTCTCCTGCCATGGCAATCGTTGACGCTTGCTTCTGGGGAAGGGTAGTGACGTGCTCTATTTATTATTATTATTAATTTTATTTTTGTTATTATTAAGTATTATTATTGATCTATAAAATTTTACTAATTTTTAAAAATTATTTTTTAAAATTATATTAATTATTATTATATACTTTATGATTCACGTAATAAATTTAAATAGGAAATATATTGACAAATTTTATTTATTTCCAGGTGTTACTCCCAAATCGATTTAGAAAGAAAGAAAATCGGTGGATTCACACTCGAAACAAATAAATTTTGGATAATATAAAAAATTTAAACTATATAGGATATTATTACTATATATATTTATATATATATATATATATATATATATATATATATATTGACAAAGTTATTTTTTATTATATGAAAATACACTTATATACAATTATAATTACCGTATATCTATATATATTATATATATTAATCAAAAATAGCCCTTCAGTAATCTTTCCCTAATGCTGGGGATGAACTGGGCCTAGGATGATGAAGCGCGTATGTTTGACACCACAACGGTGGAACTAAAAGAGATCGTGGGGTGTGGTCAAAACTGCGGTTCATCCTGCTAGGGGACCAGGTTCAATCCCAGCAGAGGGAATTTATTAAGGGGTTATTTTTATTGATACCATATAAGCCACTGCGATGAGATGTAGACAGGATGAGCAGCTTTCTTCTAATATATCATATATATATTACTATATTATATATATATAATATAGTATATATATATATATATATATATATTATATAATATATATATATATATTTATATTAATATAATCATTTACTTATGTCATACGAAAGAACAACTACTAATAAATAATGATAATAAATATAATAATAATATAAAGAATATAAATGAATAATAATTAATAATAATAATAATAATAATACTATAATAAATAATAATAATAATATAATAATAAATATATAATATAATATAATAATGTTAACTATAAAATAATAATTATTTTATCATTTAATATTAATATTAAATTAATATTATCATTATCAATAATATTAATATTATAATAAATATTTAATATTAATATTATATTAATATAATATTATAATTATATTATATTTATAATAATATTAATAATATTAATAATATTAATAATATTAATAATATTAATAATATTATTAATATTATTATTATTATTATTATTATTATTATTATTTTTATTATAATTATTATTATTTTATTATTATAATTATAATTTATTATCATTATAATTTAATTATATTATATTTATTTAATTACAAATTAAATTATAAATTATAATTATAATTATAATTATAATTATAGTTGTTATTATTATTATTATTATTATTATTATTATTATTATTATTATTATTATTATTATTATTATTATTATTATTATTTTATTATTATTATTATTATTATTATTGATTATTAATTATTATTATATTATGTAGTGGCTGAATAAGAAGGTGAAGTGTTGAAAATATTATTAATAGTAATAGCAGCAAAGTGGTAATATTATCAGTAGTAACAGTAATCTAATAGTTTGAAATATTAAAAGTGTTTAAGCGGTTTTAATTTAAATCTGTGCAATAAAATAAAAACAAGAATATTTAAAAACAGTTTTATGGTTTTTGTTATTAAAAATAACATCGATTTAAAAAACGATCTTCATGCAAATATTTCTTGTCGAAATTTAGGTTATAAATTATTAAACTATAATAATAATTATCGATAGGTATGACACATATTTAAGGTCCTAGAATAATTTATATAAATTTCTTTCCAGTATCATTGGCTCAGAAAAAATTGGAAACCTTCACCATGTGTTTTTTTTTTTTTTTTTTGTTTTTTTTTTTTTTTTTTATTTTTTTTTTTTTTTTTTTTTTTTTTTTTTTTTTTTTTTTTTTTTTTTTTTTTTTTTTTTTTTTTTATATTTTTTTTTTTTTTTTTTTTTTTTTTTTTTTTTTTTTTTTTTTTTTTTTTTTTTTTTTTTTTTTTTTTTTTTTTTTTTTTTTTTTCTTTTTTTTTTTTCTTTTTTTTTTTTATTTTTTTTTTTTTTTTTTTTTTTTGGTTTTTTTTATGCATTTGCGTACAAAAGTCAACGAACCACTTCGAGATGCTTTCGCTAACCTTAAAGATTCTGCGAAGAACTTCAATCCATTAGCAGACTTGTCCCATTACACTGATGGAGGTAAGGCTGTCCAGAAGCTTCTTCACGAAATTGAAGATCATAGGGTACTTGAGAAACACCACTACTTCTCTCTCTTTAACGATGACCACAGAAGAGAAGCTATTTTGCTGTTCAAAGTTCTTATTAACAGTGATGATTGGCACATCGGCTTAGCAAATGCTGCTTACTTCAGAGAAAGACTTAATGAAGGAGTGTTTGTATATGGTCTTTATGTTTCCATAATTCATGCAAAGATAGCTGATCATATCGTGCTGCCTCCTCTTTATGAAATCACCCCCCACTTGTTCACGAACTCTGAAGTAATCAGACAAGCATATTCTGCTAAGATGAGACAAACACCAGGAAAATTCCATATGGACTTTACAGGTTCAAAGAGAAATCCAGAACAAAGAGTAGCATACTTTGGAGAAGATATTGGTTTGAATGTTCATCACGTAACCTGGCACATGGATTATCCATTCTGGTGGAAGGATTCATATGGTCACGAACTTGACAGGAAAGGAGAACTTTTCTTCTGGGTTCATCATCAACTTACAGCTCGTTTCGACTCTGAACGTCTTTCCAACCACTTGGACTTCGTAGATGAACTGAACTGGGACAGACCTATTGTTGAAGGATTTGCTCCACATACAACATACAAATATGGTGGTGAATTCCCATCTCGTCCAGACAATGTTCATTTCTCTGATGTTGACGGTGTTGCCAGAATCCGTGACTTGATCATCACTGAAAGCAGAATCCGAGACGCAATTGCTCATGGATACGTTTCAGGACACGATGGAGAAAGAATTGACATCAGAAATGAAAATGGAATTAACGTTCTTGGTAATGTAATCGAATCTTCCAAATACAGTCCTAACCCTGAATATTACGGAGCCCTCCACAACTTAGCTCATATCGTTCTTGGACGTCAAGGTGACCCACATGGAAAATTTAACATGCCACCAGGTGTCATGGAACACTTCGAAACAGCTACTAGAGATCCAGCCTTCTTCAGACTTCACAAATACATGGATAATATCTTCAAAGAGCACAAGGATTCACTTCCTCATTATACAGCTGAAGAGGTATCTTTCCCTGGAGTATCCGTTAATTCAGTTGCCATTAAAGGAGAACTTAAAACCTTCTTTGAAGATTTTGAATTTGACCTTACTATGGCTGTCGATGATACTGAAAATATTGAGGATGTTCCCATTTCTGCAGTTGTTCGTCGTCTTAATCACGAACCATTCACTTTTGCTTTTGATGTTAGCAACAGCAATGGAGGAGATGTTTTCGCTACTTTCCGAGTATTCCTTTGCCCAAGACACGATGCTAATGGAATCTTATTCACTCTCAACGAAGGACGTTGGCATTGCATTGAACTTGACAAATTCTGGAGAACTCGTAAGTACAATCAAAGGTTTCATTTACACACTCTGATTACATTAATCTTTAGACATAGTTTTCCCTTCAAAATTTAATAATCTCGTTTAAAATTTCAGTTCACGATGGAGACAATCATATTGAAAGAAAATCAGAAGATGCTTCTTCAACAATTCCTGATATTCCAAGTTTCAAAACTCTTCTTGAAAAAGCCAGCGCCGCTGTCGAGTCTGGTTCAGACCTTGATCTCTCCGAATTCCACAGAAGCTGCGGCATCCCTAACAGGCTTCTCCTCCCTAAGGGTAACACCGAAGGATTAGATTTTGCCCTCGTCGTTGCTGTTACTGATGGAAGCAAAGATGCTGCAATTGAAGGATTGGAAAAAGATGAACACGGAGGAACTCACGCTCAATGTGGAATCCATGGAGAAAAATACCCAGACAAACGACCCGTTTGGTTTCCCACTTGAACCGTCAACATCCTGAGAAAGGTTTCTTCTCAAGTCCCATCAACATCCGCAAGAAAGTTGTATCTATTCATTTGATAAGCCGTATCATGATGATCATGCATGATGACATCTAAAAATATTTGAACAAAAGTTGTATATTTTAGTAAATCGATATGTTGAATTGCAATTTTTTCATTGCTACTCCTACGCAAGTTTATATAAAGTATAAATAAAGTTTAAAAAAAGAAATCTCTATGTTTTATTATATATATTATATTAGTATTATTATTATAATATATATATAACTATATATTATAATATATATATATATATATATATATATCTATATATATATATAATATAATATATACATATATATTCATATATATATTCATATATATATATATATAATATATATACTAATATATATATATATATAATTATATATCTATATATATACTATATATATATATATAATATAATATACTATATATAATATATTATTTATATATACGGTAATTTATATATATATATAGATATTATATATATACTATATATATATATATTATATATATATTATATATATTATATATATAATATAATATAATAGTATATTATATTTAATATATATATTATTTATATATATATATATATATATACTATATAATATATTATATATATAGTATATATATAAATATATAATATATATACTATATTTATATTACGGTATATATATATATATATATATATATATATATATATATATATATATATATATATATATATATATATATATATATATATATATATATATATATATATATATATAAACTCTTAAATATAGTACTGCAGGAAAAAAAGCATTATATTTACAATTTCGATAGTTAATTTTAAAATAACAAAATTTAAATATGAAACAACCATTTCAGTCAGGTAGTTGCTATACAGAATACGGAAGCTATGCAAATAATTTTAAAAGATCTTTTTCAAAATAAACATTTGCATGGATAGAAACATGAAAAAATTTTCTTCATTACTTTTTCACAAAGCTCTTCTGACCTAACCCGATCGAAATAAGCTTAATAGAGTATAAATCAAAATTGAAAAATTTTCTTTACCATACCTCTTTGAAAACCCATAACCAGGCCTGCATTTGAGTCCTCTGCTTCCACTCTTCCCCTTAGAGAAGAATACTGATATTCTAAGAGGAATAATTGCGATTATTTGGAATTTTCCAATTTTCTATACTTACCTACAAAATAATTTTCAAATAAAAAAAGAATATTTTACCTTCATATTTCACACAAATATAATACTAGAAAGAACGGTCTTTCGAAGAGTATCTATAGTATTTTTCTATCTATAGCACCTCCACCTAATAAATTTCAAACTTGACGATAATTTATATTTAAAATACTTTGGCCTTTCTGTAATTTTTCTACCTTATTCATAATTGCCAATTTGTCATTCCTAAGATTTTCCAAACTGGGTAACTGCCCAGTAAAGTGCGTATATGTAAATACGGCCTTGACATTCACAAAAAGTGGGCTAACGTCACTCCGAGGGTTAAGGGTTAAAAATGTTTTTATTGTCTTTCACTCAATAGATATCTGCTCCGACATTTCTATTTAACTTAAAATAAGGTAAAAATTAACATGAATTAATTTCGTATCATAATAACAGGGGTGCGGAGTCCGTAAGTAAAGTTTTCAGATCCGACTCCTTAATTCAAATTTGAATTTCGACTCCGACTCCACTTAAACAAAATTTTCAGACTCCGACTCGACTCCGATCAGCAGTCAAATCAGAAATTCGACTCTGACTCAGCTTAGTGCTAACAAAGTTACAATAAAACATTTTTTGTTTCAATATTTTTTTTTCGCTTGCTTTGAGAATAAAAAAGAATATACACTTTCCCAATGAATTATTCCAAATGCTATACGTAAATATACCGTAAAGACTAGAAAGTGTAGCAGATATCGCATCACGCATAAAGTTTTTTCTACCGCATATGCTTTGCATCCGCATGAATTTTTTGGCGGATAGTACTCATTTATGAATTATGAGACTAAATGTTCCTCAGCTTTCTGTAACGCAAGGTGTTCAGACTCGTTGGAATAGTATTTTATATGCTTAAGAGGATGGGAGAAATAAATGAGCTCTCCCCTTATTGCTTGAAGCAAACACAAAGGCTGAAAGGCCTTGACCAGTGATGATGACGAATTTTTTTGTAATTATTATCTACTCTTTCCTAACCGTTTGCAGAGGTAACTAAGAATATTATCTCAGAAAAATTCTTGTTTGGCCCAGACGAGAATTCTCTAGTTGCACACGATGAAAGCTGTGCTATGCTGCTATTAAAAGTATAGGGGATTTCAAGGTGACAGAACATCTTAATGCTGGAGATAGATATATTTCAAATCTCAAAACGATTAACGCATACTGCAAATAGTAACTTTTTCTGGATCCTAGTACAAACAACCGAACATTTCTTGAACCACGTGCCTTCACAAAGGTTAACTTCTATTTAGTATGCCTTGTGATGAAATCGTAAAGCCAGAATTTTCACCGCAATAAAAGGAAAGATTGCAGAAAGACACATATTTTATCTGTTGAGAAACATGATAGAAGGATGAAGAATCTTGTTAGAGGTGTCAAGAGACACTCTGTCATTGATCGAAGATTATTAAAAGTGAAAACTCTTGAATCCGATAAAGATCCATTGGTTTGACGGCGTGATAATTGTAAAAGTTTTTCACATCTTGCAGAACTCGGCAGGAAATACTTAGCATGCCTTCAATAAGTGTAGCTGGCGAGAGCATCTTTTCATCGATGCAGATCTCATTTACGAAGAAAAGAGAAGCGAACTCTCTTTAAAAGGCTCAGAAGCTTTAGTTTTTTAACTAATTTGAGAATTATTAATTTCAAGTATTATTTCTACATATAACCTCTTTTGCAAATGGTTGGGCTGCGGGGAAAGAGATTGGTCGGCAGTGCAAAAAGAGTTGGGGTCTATCTCGCAAATTGGTAAAACAAAAAAAAAAACACACAGTACACACACACACACTACA
>JABUQX010038844.1:12500-52189 GCA_015478945.1 Trachelipus rathkii
ATGTCACTGATCAGGTTATTAAATCAGTCAGAGTCAGGTAATTTCGGGAGGTCATTAAGTCATGTCACTGAGCCAGGTAATTAAATCATGTCAACTGAGGCATGGTCATTCTGGTCAGGAAGTACAAGTATTCCTGATAAGAAGATTAAATATCCCATAAATATCAAACAGTCTTGATTAGTATCGTACTAGCGATCGAACATTGCAATTTGTTAATCCCGCATCTGTCATAAGTAGAATATGAGGAAATGTGTAAAGATATACATTGTCTGAGTTTAGATTCTGGCATTCGACAATGCCGTCAATGTTAAAATAGTTTTCACATCCCGCACATCATAGTAAATAAATATATTAATTAGAAGTAAAGGAAAAAAAGTCTGATTGGTAAAAATTCATTATGCTTTATTTGAAATAAATTATAACTTTTCAAATCAAAGAAATTAGTTGAACTTGGAAAGAATTTGCGAGCTTAGCATGCTCGACACCTCTAATATATTGCTCTCTTTATTGAA
The DNA here is from genome assembly GCA_015478945.1 of Trachelipus rathkii. Classification (NCBI taxonomy): domain Eukaryota; kingdom Metazoa; phylum Arthropoda; class Malacostraca; order Isopoda; family Trachelipodidae; genus Trachelipus; species Trachelipus rathkii. The sequence goes on from JABUQX010038844.1 coordinate 13,013, forward strand.
TGTTGTTTTACCGTTTGTTATTTGAGAAGTGGCTCATTAATAAGGGCATATGCCCTTCTTTCCAGGAAGATATAGATATTCTTTAGGTACAGCAACTTTATATCTAGACATCCGCTTTGCATGAGAGCTCATTATTCTCTCGCTTTCTACTGAGGTGTTCTTACTTCTTAATGGTATAAATACGGAAATCTCTTAATTGGAGACCCATATTCCTTCAGCAGGTCCTTCGACTGGGTGTTCCTTTTGATGTGAATAATCTTGTTCGAACAAAGCAAATCGTTTATGAATCAGTGTTCTTCTCTCTTCTCTCTCTCCTCTCTCCTCTCTCTCTCTCTTTCTCTCTCTCTCTCTCTCTCTCTCTCTCTTCCTCTCTCTCTTCTCTCTCTCTCTCTCTCTCTCTCTCTCTCTGATGTTTCAATTGAGCAAAATTACTATCGAAGTTAGCGTTAAATGTTGTTTCTGTTCAAAGTTATATTTAATTCAACGAAACCCAAGAACATTTTTAATGTATCAAATTAGGATTTATTTTACCCACTAATTTTTACTCCAAAGGAATCAGCGACAAATTATAATAGTTCATCATTTAACTTAGTATAGATTAGTCTTTCTCTCACGGTAGCCCATACTCTTCCCGAGTATACTTACCAAGTGTGTCGACATTAAGCATACATTATTAAATTAATCATTCTCAATAGAAAAGTTACAAGAGAAAAATAATTAAAAACAAGTAATAATTACTTGTTAATGCAAGAATATTTAAGCTATGAAGAAAATATTTGAAATCTATTTCATTTAATTGAAGTATTTTGTAAAAAATAAAATGTCATTTTAAATAATAATTTTATACAATTGATAATAATTGATAAAAATTGATAAGATATATAAGCTCTGAGAGTATCTCCTGTATATATATATATATATAATATATATTATATAAATGTAGAATAATATATTATATATATATTGTTATCTGAGTATTTTATAGTATAGTATATGTATATAGTATATAGGTATGATAGTTTTTAGCTGTGATAGCATTGGAAGCAGTAAACCAAGTTTAAAATATAATATAATATATAATTATATACTATATATATATATATATATATATATATATAGTATATATATATATATATATATATATATATCTACTATATATATATATATATATATATATATATATATATATTATATATATTATATATATATTTATATAAATCATACATATATATATATAATATATATAATATATATATATATATATACTATATATATATATATTATATATAATATAAAATAATATATATATAATATATAAGTATAATAAATATATATATATTTATATATATATATTATATATATTATAGTATGTGAAACTAAAGAAGTTACCGGCATGATATCTCCGAAACTAAGATAGATGACAAGAAAATGATAACATATAATGAATTCAGCGTATGAAATTTGTTATGAAATGGAAAAAAAAATTTACTTTTTTTTTTATTTTTTTTTTTTGTATCTCCAAAACTACGATAGGTAATAGAAAACTAATAACATATTTAGAATCAGCGCATGAATATGTATGAAAAAGATTTTATTTTTTTTTAACTAAAAGAATACCCCAGGGTAAATCGCAAAGACTGCAGAAGAGTCGGGTTTTCTCGGCCTCCCAATGGGACGACGGGGATGGACTATTTCCCCCCCTCTCTGGGAAGGGTCCTCCGAACCGGCCGCTCTTTGGTATTTGGATGTCGCGGGGGTTCCTCCGCCTCCCCTAACGGGGCATGGAAAACGTCCCCTCCCTCTGTCCACCGTCGGATGAGCCCCCTAAAACACTATTATACGCCTTGATTCCATTATATTGTTAAGTTTTCTTCTACTTCGTAGTTTTGGAGATATAAAAAATACTTTTTTTTTTCACTTTCCATACAACTTTCATACGCTGATTCCGATATATGTTATCAGTTTTCTTGTACCTATCTTAGTTTTCGTGATATCATGCGGGTAAACTTCTTTAGTTTTGCTATATACCTATATATATAAATATATATATAAAATAAATATTTACTATAATATATAGATATATATATAGTAATATAGTAATATTATATATATATATATATATATATATACTAATATATATATATATATCATCATATATAATATATATATATAAAAGAGGCACATTTACAGATACTCATACAGGTACACATTTGAGATATACATTTGGACAATATATGTTATATATTACAATCTTAGGTCAGAGAAATAATAAATTGCCTATTGCATTTAGTTTCAATGTTCTTCCATACAGAGTTATGAGTCGATTCATAAGGTACAATTGCGAAGCTTCAGTTCTGAAAATAACAAAACCACATCTAGTAGCATTTATCATTCTCTGTAATGTCTTTAAATTCTATTACTGTAAAAGTCAGTATGATATTCACGCTACCTGATCGAACATATTTTGTTTTGCTTATGAGAACGGATGGATCCCCATTGTCGAGATATTTTATCGATGAGGACACGCGGGTTCAGTATCAATAAATAGTTTCTGTTTTCTAGGGGGTTTTGAACTATAATAAATCCTTTATAACTTTGCTGAATACTAGACTCAAGTTCCAATGAGAATATTTTCTAATAATCAGGTCACTGTGCAGGATAGTAAACAATCAAGATAAAGCAGGAGTTTTACTCATAAGTAATATTAAAAGAAAATCCCAATCACAAGTTTAAAGATCGATAGTACGAAACGCAAAAAGCCCTTATAATAATAACTCTGCCTTTTTATATTATTTCGCAGTATCTTATATATAGAAATTAACGAAAATAATAATATCAATTCTTAACTTGATAAGTCTAAAATTAATTATATACCTATCATATTACAAGCTAATAATTTTATATATCTCAATTTGCCAAAATAAATCTTCTTTTATAAATAATAAAATTGAGTGAATTGTGAAATATTCTAAACTTAAATAAATAATAGCGAAATCAATAATAATAGTCTTTCCAAAATTAAATAAATAAACTAGTGAATCTCATAATTGAGAAATTATGGCCTTCAGGTAAGATATAACTTGACACACGCCCCTCTCCTAAGAAGACAAAGTGACGTGTCATCTTTCGTCTTGAAAAGAGTACAAGTCTTTCCTACGGTATTTGTACTGTGCCATTGCTTTCATCCACGCTGAAGAGTTTCTTATTTCCTCGGTCTTCGGGATCATTCCTCTGTCTGATCCGTTTCGTTCTTCATCTTGACCTTTCGACATTGCAATGGAAGTCATCAAGATGGCAAACTCTTTTGTTTCAACGAAGGTTTGGAGTTTTCTACTTCCAAAGTTCTTCTTCTCCAAACCGCCTTTGACCATTCCTCTATGCCAGTTCTCTTGGCCATCCAGGAAGAAGCGGCAAGGGCACATTGGTCTGGACTTTGGCTGGCTAAACGTCCTAGATTTTGTTGGTGCATAATCCTCTGCATCTGCTCCTGATGGAGAATGAGGATGCTCTGAATGAACTGACCTGGGACCTCCTTGTGGAGAAAAGGGAGTGGGAGCAGTCACTGCAACTTCCTCTCGGTTAGCTACAGAGAGTTCATAACCTTTTTCCACTGCAAGAGATTCTTGAGCGAGAGGAGAAGAGAGAGCATCATAGAGTAATGTTTCTGCAGTCTCTACTATACCATTCTCTTCATGGTTTTTTAGTTCCTTCTCCTTCTCTTTATTTTCTTCAGGTACTGCTGCATTTGCACCATCATTTTCAGCTTGGATATTTTCTAAAGGAGTGGTCAGCTGATCTTCAGATGACGCCTCAGTTTGAGACTTTTCCTCTTCTTTCGACTTCCTCTCATATTCTTCTTCCACTGGTGTTAACTGGAACACTCTTACCTCTAATTTACTATTAACACCCTCAGGCATCACCGCTGTCACCTCAGACTTTATTGTCTCATTAAAACTTGCTTCAAAATAGCTTGAATGTGAGGAGTTTTCTTGATTTTGGAATGGGAGATTTCCATTCAAATTTTCCACTGTCTTACTATCTTTTGTAGCAGTTTCAGTTTCATGATTTGCTTCGGCGACGGATGTGTCTTTGCCGACATCAATTTTATCATTATTTTTTTTAATAGCATTTTCAGCTTCATAAACAGCTTCGACAATGGTTGTGTCCACGTCGGTATTAATTTTATCATTATTTTCTTCAATAGCATTTTTAGCTTCATAAATAACTTCGACAATGGTTGTGTCCACGTCGGTATTAATTTTATCATTATTATTTTCAATAGCATTTTCTGCTTCATAAATAACTTCGACAATGGTTGTGTCCACGTCGGTATCATTTTTATTTTCAATAGCATTTTCTGCTTCACAAGTAACTTCAACAATGGATGTGTCCTTGTCGGTATTAATTTTATCATCATTTCCGAAACTTATTGTCTCCGGACCTAGCGCGCCTGGGATATTTCCCAATGTTAAATCATATAACGCATCGTTCAGACATAAAGCTTCGACGTACCCCGTATAAAATGGAGTGCGAATCCAAATTCTTGCTTCAGGGGCCGTCCTAAGGGTGTTATCAATCAGAAGCATTTTTCTGATCTTGCCTGTGAATTGATGGTTTTTCACGAACTTCTTTCTTTCTTGCAATTACGCCACTACACCAAGTACTGATACATCAACGCCATTTATAGAACCATTCGTTACGGGCATGAGGGAATGTCTGACATTTGAATCATCCTGACATGACATAGATATAACGGGGATAGATTTTCCATTGACGTGCGACATGCCGTCCTCTACCATTTTGCTCACGTCAACACACTCATCGTCATCCACAATTTGACATGCCGCTGCAAAGTCCCAATTATCAATTGTAACGGCAGCATTGTGTATTTCTTTTCTTGGGGCGTGCCATCTTTTCTCCGCTGTCTTGTTATCGCGGTTATACTTATTATCATAATGGTGCCGATTACGTGGAAATCTGTTGTTTCCATTTTGGGAAGAATAACAAGAGCTGGAATCGTGGCCTCCTTTGTGGCATATTCCACAAACTTTGGTGTGTTGGGGTTGAGTAATATGACTTTGTATCTCCTCGTTATTGTCAGATGTCACATAAGGGTTCAAGTCTTCCCTTTTGGTACAAAGGTTCTTACCCTTTGCTTGAAGAAATCTATCAGCGCGAGAAGCGATGTCGTTTAAACTAGAGAGTCCTACCTCTCTTAGATGAACAGCTAAGTCTTTTGGGCAACAGGTGAGAAATTGATCAATCACCATAAGATCGGTTAAACCTTGAAAGTCTTGGTTGAAATTTGAGAGTTCACACCACCTTGACAGATACGATTTAATTCGATTCAGTAATTGTAATGGACCCTCATCTGCTTTGGGCTTAGCTTCCTTAAACTTAGCCCTATAACCATCTTCGGTCATGTTAAATTGAATAAGGAGGGCTTCCTTTAAGCTGGAAAAGTTGGGAGGCAATTAGCTATAAACCGACAAAGCACGTCCAGTTAAAAGCGCACTTAAATAAAGAGGCCATAAACTGCGATCCCAATTTGAAGATGTCGCATAGCTCTCAAAACGTTGAATGTACGCGTCCATTTCGTCCCTTGATTCGACGAACGGGGCCATATTCGGTACCTTAACATTGGTCGATGTGGGATACATTGCTTAAATGGACGGACGATTGAGACTGATTGGACAGTCGTATTTTTTCCAATTCAAAGTTCCGTGTGCGTTCGGCTTCTTCAGCTTTCCTATCATCTTCTTCTTTCTCGAGTCGGGCATTCCTTTCAGCTTCCTCTTTCTTGAGTTGAGCATTCCTTTCAGCTCTTTCTAATTCAGCAATCCTCTCCTCTTTGTAGGCCTTCTCTCTTTCTTTGATGAACTCGAGAGACTCTTTGCCTTTTAGGCCTAATTCTTTAGCCATCTGGCACCAGGATTGGTAATCCATTATTAATGTTGACAAAGTGGAGAAACCTTAAAGAATAAAAGAGATGTGAGTATCTAAATCCAGCAAGAGTGATGAAGTAATAATGTTAAGTTATATTCCTTCTCGGACAAGGCCACCCAAAAACGTGTCGAGATATTTTATCGATGAGGAGGCAGTCAAAAAGGCTGCCTAGGCAGGCAGTCAAGCAAGCTGCCTAGGTAGGCAGTCAAGAAGGCTGCCTAGGTAGGAAGTCAAGAAGGCTGCCTAGGTAGGCAGTCAAGAAGGCTGCCTAGGCAGGCAATCAAACAGGCTGCCTAAGCAGGCAGTCAAGAAGGCTGCCAAGGCAGGCAGTCAAGAAGGCTGCCTAGGTAGGCAGTCAAGAAGGCTGCCTAGGCAGGCAGTCAAGAAGGCTGCCTAGGCAGGCAGTCAAGAAGCTGCCTAGGTAGGCAGTCAAGAAGGCTGCCAAGGTAGGCAATTAATAAGACTGCCTAGGTAGGCAGTCAAGAAGGCTGCCTAGGTAGGCAGTCAAGAAGGCTGCCTAGGTAGGCAGTCAAGAAGGCTGCTTAGGTAGGTAGTCAAGAAGGCTGCCTAGGTAGGCAGTCAAGAAGGCTGCCTAGGCAGACACTCAAGAAGGCTGCGTAGGCAGGCAGTCCAGAAGGCTGCCAAGGCAGGCAGTCAAGAAGGCTGCCTAGGTAGGCAGTACATTGAAGCGCTGCTTAGGCATGCAATCAAAAAAGGCTACCTTGGCAGGCAGTCAGACAGGCTGCCCAGGCAGGCAGGTAAAGAAGGCTGCCCAGGGTGCAGCTCACAAAGGCTGCCTAGGCAGGCAGTCAAGAAGGCTGCCTAGGCAGGCAGTCAAGAATTCTGCCTAGGCAGGCAATCAAGCAGGCTGCCTAGGTTGGCAGTCACGAAGGCTGCCTAGGTAGGCAGTCAAGAAGGCTGCCTAGGTAGGCAGTCAAGAAGGCCGCCTAGGCAGACAATCAAACAGGCTGCCCAAGCAGGCAGCCTTCTCCAGAAGGCTGCCCAGGCAGGCAGTCAAGAAGCCCGCCTAGGTAGGAAGTTAAGCCTGCTGGCTCAGGGCAGGCAGTCAAGAAGGCCGTCTAGGTAGGTGTCATAAAGGCCAGTTTAGGTAGGTGTTCAGGAAGGCTGCCGAGCAGGCAGTGAATTAGGCCGCCTCCAGGCAGACACCTCGGCTAGCTGGCTGCGTAGGCACAGTACAGAAGGTCAGCCTAGGCAGTGTTAAACAAGAAGGCCGCCTAGGCAGTCAGTACAGAAGGCTGCCTAGGCAGGCAGTCAAGAAGGCTGCCTAGGCAGGCAGTCAAGCAGGCTGCCTATGCAGGCAGTCAAGAAAGCTGCCTAGGCAGGCAGTGAAGAAGGCTGCCTAGGTAGGCAGTCAAGAAGGCTGCCTAGACAGGCAATCCAATAGGCTGGCCCAAGCAGGCAGTCAGCAGCATGTCAGGCAGGCAGTCAAGAAGCACATCTAAATAGGCAGTCGAAGAAGGCCGTTTTAGGTAGGTAGTTAAGAAGTTGGGCTGCCTAGGTAGGCAGTCAAGTAGGTGCCCAGGGCAGACACTCAAGAAGGCTGCGTAGGCAGCAGGCAGTCCAGAAGGCTGCTTAGGTAGGCAGTCAAGAAGGCTGCCTAGGCAGGCAGTACAGAAGGCTGCCTAGGCATGCAATCAAAAAGGCTACCTTGGCAGGCAGTCAAACAGGCTGCCAAGGCAGGCAGTAAAGAAGGCTGCCTAGGCAGGCAGTCAAGAAGCCTGCCTAGCAGGTGTGTCAAGAATGCTGCCTAGGCAGGCGTCCAGAACAGGCTGCCTAGGCAGGCAATCAAGCAGGCTGCCTAGGTAGGCAGTCACGAAGGATGCCTAGGCAGGCAGTCAAGAAGGCTGCCTAGGTAGGCAGTCAAGAAGGCGCGCCTAGGTAGGCAATCAAAAAGGCTGCCTAAGCAGGCAGTCAAGAAGGCTGCCTAGGCAGGCAGTCAAGAAGTCTGCCTAGGCAGGCAGTCAAGAAGGCTGCCTAGGCAGGCAGTCAAGAAGGCTGCCTAGGTAGGCAGTCAAGAAGGCTGCTTAGGTAGGTAGTCAAGAAGGCTGCCTAGGTAGGCAGTCAAGAAGGCTGCTTAGGCAGACACTCAAGAAGGCTGAATAGCCAGGCAGTCCAGAAGGCTGCCTCTTTTTGAGGCAATCAAGAAGGCTGCACAGGCAGGCAGTCACAAATACCGCTCAGGCAGGCAAACAGAATTTCCTGCCCAGGCAGGCAGTCGGCGAAGGCCGGCCTAGGCAGGCAATCAAGCAGGCCTACTAGGTAGGAAGTCAAGAAGGCCGCCCAGGCAATCACAGGCTGCCCAGGCAGGCAGTCAAGCTGCCTAGGCAGGCAATCAAGAAGGCTGCCTAGGCAGGCAGTCAAACAGGCTGCCTAGGTAGGCAGTCAAGAAGGCTGCCTAGGCAGGCAGTCAAGAAGGCTGCCTAGGCAGGCATCAAGCAGGCTGCCTAAGCAGGCAGTCAAGAAGGCTGCCATGGTAAGGCAGTCAAGAAGCCTAGTTAGGTAGTCAAGAAGGCTGCCTAGGTAGGAAGTCAAGTAGGCTGCCTAGGCAGACACTCAAGAAGGCTGCGTAGGCAGGCAGTCAAGAAGGCTGCCTAGAAGGCAGCCAAGCAGGCTGCCTAGGCAGGCAGTACAGAAGGCCGTCTAGCCAGGCACTCGAGAGGGCCTGCCTTAGGCAGGCAGTCGAAGCAGGCTGCCTAGCAGACAGTCACAGCTGCCCAGGCAGGCAGTGAAGAAGGCTGCCTAGGTAGGCAGTCAGAAGGCTGCCTAGACAGGCAATCAAAGAGGTTGCCTAAGCAGGCAGTCAAGAAGGCTGGTAGGCAGTCAAGAAGGCCGCCTAGGTATAGTCAAGAAGGCTTCTTAGGTAGGTAGTCAAGAAGGCTGAGTAGGTAGGCAGTCAAGAAGGCTGCCTAGGCAGACACTCAAGAAGTCTGCGTAGGCAGGCAGTCCAGAAGGCTGCCAAGGCAGGTCACAGGCTACGCCCCAGGCAGGCAGTACAGAAGCACTGCCTAGGCATGCAATCAAAAAGGCTACCTTGGCAGGCAGTCAAACAGGCTGCCTAGGCAGGCAGTCAAGAAGGCTGCCTAGGCAGGCAGTCAAGAAGGCTGCCTAGGCAGGCAGTCAAGAAGGCTGCCTAGGCAGGCAATCAAGCAGGCTGCCTAGGTAGGCAGTCAAGAAGGCTGCCTAGGTAGGCAGTCAAGAAGGCTGCCTAGGCAGACAATCAAACAGGCTGCCTAGGCAGGCAGTCAAGAAGGCTGCCTAGGCAGGCAGTCAAGAAGGCTGCCTAGGCAGGTAAAAGTAAAGGCTGCCTAGGCAGGCAGCAGTCAAGAAGGCTGCCTAGATAGGCAGTCAAAAAGGCTGCTTAGGTAGGTAGTCAAGAAGGCTGCCTAGGTAGGCAGTCAAGAAGGCTGCCTAGGCAGACACTCAAGAAGGCTGCCTAGGCAGGCAGTCAAACAGGCTGCCTAGGCAGGCATTCAAGAAGGCTGCCTAGGCAGGCAGTCAAGACTGCCTAGGCAGGCAGTCAAGAAGGCTGCCTAGGCAGGCAGTCAAGCAGGCTGCCTAGGTAGGCAGTCAAGAAAGCTGCCTAGGCAGGCAGTGAAGAAGGCTGCCTAGGTAGGCAGTCAAGGATGCTGCCTAGGCAGGCAGTCAAAGACGCTGCCTAAGCAGGCAGTCAAGAAGGCTGCCTAGGCAAGCAGTCAAGCAGGCTGTCTAGGCATGCAGTCAAGCAGGCTGCCTAGGCAGGCAGTCAAGCAGGCTGCCTAGGCAGTCATAAAGGCTGCTTAGGTAGGTAGTTCAGAATGCCGCCCAAGTAGGCAGTGAATTAGGCGCCCAGGCAGACACTCAAGAAGTTACTGCGCAGGCAGGCAGTCAAACAGGCTGCCCAGGCAGGCAGTCAAGAAGGCCGCCTAGGCAGGCAGTACAGAAGGCTGCCTAGCCAGGCAGTCGAGATACTGCCCAGGGCAGGCAGTCACAGGCTGCCTGCAGGCAGTCAAGAAAGCTGCCTAGGCAGGCAGTGAAGAAGGCTGCCTAGGTGGCAGTCAAGAAGGCTGCCCAGGCAGGCAATCAATAGGCTGCCCAAGCAGGCAGTCAAGAAGGCACCTATGCAGGCAGTCAAGAAGGCTGGCCTAAATAGGCAGTCAAGAAGGCTGCTTTAGGTAGGTAGTCAAGAAGGCTGCCTAGGAAGGCAGTCAAGAAGGCTATGCCTAGGCAGACACTCAAGAAGGCTGCCTAGGCAGGCAGTCCAGAAGGCTGCCAAGGTAAGAACAAGAGCTGCCTAGGCAGGCAGTACAGAAGGCTGCCTAGGCATGCAATCAAAAAGGCTGCCTTGGCAGGCAGTCAAACAGGCTGCCAAGGCAGGCAGTAAAGAAGGCTACCTAGGCAGGCAGTCAAGAAGGCTGCCTAGGTAGGCAGTCAAGAATGCTGCCTAGGCAGGCAGTCAAGAATTCTGCCTAGGCAGGCAATCAAGCAGGCTGCCTAGGTAGGCAGTCAAGAAGGAGCCTAGGTAGGCAGTCAAAAAGGCTGCCTAGGCAGGCAGTCAAGAAGGCTGCCTAGGCAGGCAGTCAAGAAGCTGCCTAGGCAGGCAGTCAAGAAGGGCTGCCTAGGTAGGCAGTAAAGAAGGCTGCTTAGGTAGGTAGTCAAGAAGGCTGCTCAGGCAGTCAAGAAGGCTGCCTAGGCAGACACTCAAGAAGGCTGCCTAGCCATGCAGTCCAGAAGGATGCCTTTTGAGGCAATCAAGAAGGCTGCATAGGCAGGCAGTCAAGAAGGCAGCCTAGAAAGGCTATCAAGAAGGCTGCCTATGCAGGCAGTCAAGAAGGCTGCCTAGGCAGGCAATCAAGAAGGCTGCCTAGGCAGGCAGTCAAAGAGGCTGCCTAGGCAGGTAGTATAGAAGGCTGCCTAGGCAGGCAGTCAAGAAAGCTGCCTAGGCAGGCAATCAAGAAGGCTGCCTAGGCAGGCAGTCAAGAAGGCTGCCTAGGCAGGCAGTCAAGAAGGCTTCCTAGGCAGGCAGTAAAGAAGGCTGCCAAGGCAGGCAGTCAAACAGGCTGCCTAGGCAGGCAGTCAAGAAGGCTGCCTAGGCAGGCAGTCAAGAAGGCTGCCTAGGCAGGCAATCAAGAAGGCTGCCTAGGTAGGCAGTCAAACAAGCTGCCTAGGCAGGCAGTCAAGAAGGCTGCCTAGGCAGGCAGTCAAGAAGGCTGCCTAGGCAGGCAGTCAAGAAGGCTGCCTAGGCAGGCAGTCAAGAAGGCTGCCTAGGCAGGCAATCAAGAAAGCTGCCTAGGCAGGCAGTCAAACAGGCTGCCTAGGCAAACAGTCAAGAAAGCTGCCTAGGCAGGCAGTCAAGAAGGCTGCCTAGGCAGGAAGTCAAGAAGGCTAACTAATCAGGCAATCAAGCAGGCTGCCTAGGCTGGCATTCACGAAGGCTGCCCAGGTAGGCAGTCAAGAAGGCTGCCTAGGCACGAAGTCAAGAAGTCTGCCTAGGTAGGCCATCAAGCAAGTTGCCTAGGCAGGCAGTCACGAAGGCTGCCTAGGTAGGCCATCAAGCAAGTTGCCTAGGCAGGCAGTCACGAAGGCTGCCAAGGCAGGCAGTCAAGAAGGCTGCCGAGGTAGGCAGTCACGAGGGAAGCCTAGGTAGGCAGTCAAGAAGGCTGCCTAGGTAGGCGGTCAATAAGGCTGAATAGGCAGGCAGTCAAGAAGGCTGCCTAGGCAGGCAATCAAGAAGGCTGCCTAGGAAGGCAGTCAAGAAGGCTGTCTAGGTAGGCAGTCACGAAGGCTGCCTAGGTAGGGAGTCAAGAAGGCTGCCTAGGTCGGCAACCAAGAAGGCTGCCTAGGCAGGCAGTCAAGAAGGCTGCTTAGGCAGGCATTCACGAAAGCTGCCTAGGTAGGCAGTTTCAAGAAGGCTACCCAGGCAGCATGGCAATCAAAAGCATGCTGAGTCAAATAGCTGCCTAGCAGGCAGTCAAGAAGGCTACCTAGGCAGGTGTCAAGAAGGCTGCCCAGGTAGAGAAGTCAAGAAGGCTGCCTAGGGAGGCCAGTCAAGAAGGCTACCTAGGCAGGCAATCAAGCAAGCTGCCTAGGCAGGCAGTCACAGGCTGCCTAGGTAGGAAGTCAAAAAGGCTGCCTAGGCAGGCAATCACGAAGGCGCCTGGGCAGGCAGTCAAGAAGGCTGCCTAGGAAGGCAGTCAAGAAGTCCTAGGTAGGAAGTCAAGAAGGCTGACTAGGCAGGCAATCAAAGGCTGCCTAGGCATCCAGTTACGAAAGCGCTCAAGTAGGCAAAGAAGCCTGCCTATCCAGGAAGTCAAGAAGTCTGCCCAGGCAGGCAGTCAAACAGGCTGCCTAAGCAGGCAGTAAAGAAGGCTGCCTAGGCAGGCAGACAGTTGGGCCGCCTAGGCAGGCATCACAGGCTGCCTAGCAGGTCAAGAAGCGCAGCCTTAGGCAGGCAGTCAAGAAGGCTTCCTAGGCAGGGAAGTCAAGAAGTCTGCATGCATGCAGGCAGTCATGTTGCCTAGGCAGGCAGTCAAGCAGGCTGCCTAGGCAGGCAGTCAAGAAGTCTGCCTAGGCAGGCAGTCAAGAAATCTGCCTAGGCAGGCAATCAAGCAGGCTGCCTAGGCAGGCAGTCAAGAAGGCAGGCAGTCAAGAGCGTAGGCAGGTAGGCAGTCAAGAAGGCCAATGAAGGCAGTCAAGAAGGCTGCCTAGGTAGGCAGTCAAGAAGGCTGCCTAGGCAGGCAATAAAGCAGGCTTCCTAGGTAGGCAGTCAAGAAGGCTGCCTAGGCAGGAAGTCAAGAAGTCTGCATAGGCATGCAGTCAAGCAAGTTGCCAAGAAGGCAGCCTAGAAAGGCTATCAAGAAGGCTGCCTATGCAGGCAGTCAAGAAGGCTGCCTAGGCAGGCAATCAAGAAGGCTGCCTAGGCAGGCAGTCAAAGAGGCTGCCTAGGCAGGTAGTAAAGAAGGCTGCCTAGGCAGCAAGTACAAGCTGCCTAGGCAGGCAATCACAAGGCTGCCTGGGCAGGCAGTCAAGAAGGCTTTCTAGGCAGGCAGTCAAGAACTCAGGCAGGCAAAGAAGGCCAAGGCAGGCAGTCAAACAGGCTGCCTAGGCATTCATTCAAGAAGGCTGCCTAGGCAGGCAGTCAAGAAGGCTGCCTGTAGGCAATCAAGAAGGCTGCCTAGGCAGGCAGTCAAGCAAGCTGCCTAGGCAGGCAGTCACGAAGGCTGCCTAGCAGCTTCCAAGAAGGCCGCCCAGGTAGGCAGTCACTTAGCGCCGCCTAGGTAGGCAGTCAAGAAGGCTGCCTAGGTAGGCAGTCACAAGGCTGCCTAGGCAGGCAGTCAAGAAGGCTGCAGCCAGGCAATCATGAAAGCTGCCTAGGCAGGCAGTCAAACAGGCTGCCCAGGCGCAGTAAAGAAAGCCGCCTAGGCAGGCAGTCGAAGAAGGCTGCCCAGGTGGGAAGTCAAGAAGGCTGCCTAAGCAGACAATCAAGCAGGCTGCCCAGGCAGGCAGTTCAAAAAAGCTGCCTAGGTAGGCAGTCAAGAAGGCTGCCTAGGCACGAAGTCAAGAAGTCTGCCTAGGTAGGCCATCAAGCAAGTTGCCTAGGCAGGCAGTCACGAAGGCTGCCTAGGTAGGCAATCAAGCAAGTTGCCTAGGCAGGCAGTCACGAAAGGTGGCTGCCTAGGCAGGCAGTCAAGAAGGCTGCCTAGGTAGGCAGTCAAGAAGGCTGCCTAGGTAGGCAGTCAAGAAGGCTGCCTAGGTAGGCAGTCAAGAAGGCTGAATAGGCAGGCAGTCAAGAAGGCTGCCTAGGCAGGCAATCAAGAAGGCTGCCTAGGAAGGCAGTCAAGAAGGCTGTCTAGGTAGGCAGTCACGAAGGCTGCCTAGGTAGGGAGTCAAGAAGGCTGCCTAGGTCGGCAACCAAGAAGGCTGCCTAGGCAGGCAGTCAAGAAGGCTGCTTAGGCAGGCATTCACGAAAGCTGCCTAGGTTGGCAGTCAAGAAGGCTGCCTAGGCAGGCAATCAAAAAGGCTGCCAAGGCAAGGGAGTCAAATAGGCTGCCTAGGCAGGCAGTCAAGAAGGCTACCTAGGCAGGCAGTCAAAAAGGCTGCCTAGGTAGGCAGTCAAGAAGGCTGCCTAGGCAGGCTGTCAAGAAGGCTACCTAGGCAGGCAATCAAGCAAGATGCCTAGGCAGGCAATCAAGCAGGCTGCCTAGGTAGGCAGTCAAAAAGGCTGCCTAGGCAGGCAATCAAGAAGGCTGCCTAGGCAGGCAGTCAAGAAGGCTGCCTAGGAAGGCAATCAAGAAGGCTGCCTAGGCAAAAAGTCAAGAAGGCTGACTAGGCAGGCAATCAAGCAGGCTGCCTAGGCATCCAGTTACGAAAGCTGCCTAAGTAGGCAGTAAAGAAGCCTGCCTAGGCAGGAAGTCAAGAAGTCTGCCTAGGCAGGCAGTCAAACAGGCTGCCTAAGCAGGCAGTAAAGAAGGCTGCCTAGGCAGGCAGTCAAGAAGGCTGCCTAGGCAGGCAATCAAGCAGGCTGCCTAGGCAGGCAGTCAAGAAGGCTGCCTAGGCAGGCAGTCAAGAAGGCTGCCTAGGCAGGAAGTCAAGAAGTCTGCATATGCAGGCAGTCAAGCAAGTTGCCTAGGCAGTCAGTCAAGAAGGCTGCCTAGGCAGGCAGTCAAGAAGTCTGTCTAGGCAGGCAGTCAAGAAATCTGCCTAGGCAGGCAATCGTGACGCCTTGTGGTAATTAAGAAGACTGCTTGGTAGGCAGGCAAGAAGGCTGCACAGGCAGTCAAGAAGGCTGCCAACTCAGGCAGCCCGCTGTGGCCTCCCAATAGTGGCCCTGCCTAGGCAGGCACAGTGTTGTAGCTCCAGGTGGTCGGCAGAAGGTCACCAGCATGTTTTTCCAGAAGTCTTGCAGGCAGGCAGTCGCAAGTTGCCTAGGCAGGCAGTCAAGAAGGCTGCCTAGGCAGGCAGTAAAGAAGGCTGCCTAGGCAGGCAGTCAAGAAGTCTGCCTAGGCAGGCAATCAAGCAGGCTGCCTAGGTAGGCAGTCAAGAAGGCTGCCTAGGTAGGCAGGCAAGAAGGCTGCCTAGGCAGGCAGTCAAGCAGGCTGCCAATTCAGGCAGTCACGAAGGCTGCCTAGGTTGGCAGTCAAGAAGGCTGCCTAGGCAGGCAATCAAGCAGGCTGACTAGGTAAGCAGTCAAGAAGGCTGCCTAGGCAGGCAGTCAAGAAATCTGCCTAGGCAGGCAATCAAGCAGGCTGCCTAGGTAAGCAGTAAAGAAGCCTGCCTAGGCAGGAAGTCAAGAAGTCTGCCTAGGCAGGCAGTCAAACAGGCTGCCTTGGCAGGCAGTAAAGAAGGCTGCCTAAGCAGGCAGTCAAGAAGGCTGCATAGGCAGGCAATCAAGCAGGCTGCCTAGGCAGGCAGTCAAGAATCTGCCTAGGCAGGCAGTCAAGCAGGCTGCCTAGGCAGGTAGTCAAGAAGGCAGGCAGTCAAGAAGGAAGGCAGTCAAGAAGGCAGGCAGTCAAGCAGGCTGCCTAGGCAGGCAGTCAACCAATCTGCCTAGGCAGGCAGTCAAGCAGGCTGCTAGGCAGCCAGTCAAGAAGGCTGCCTGTAGTGTAGTAGTCAAGAAGTCTGCCTGGCAGGCACCGCCAGGCTACCTAGATAGCAGAAGTCAAAGGCCGTCTAGGTAGGCAGTCGTTAGGCCGGCCAGGTGGCAGTCGGAAAGGTGCGCACGTAGCGGGGACGCTGCCTAGGCAGGCAGTCAAGCAGGCTGCCTAGGCAGGCAGTCAAGCAGACTGCCTAGGCAGGCAATCAAGAAGGCTGCCTAGATAGAAGGCTGCCTAGGCAGGCAGTCAAGAAGGCTGCCTAGGCAGGCAGTCAAACAGGCTGCCTAGGCAAGCAGTAAAGAAGCCTGCCTAGGCAGGCAGTCAAACAGGCTGCCAAGGCAGGCAGTAAAGAAGCCTGCCTAGGCAGGAAGTCAAGAAGTCTGCCTAGGCAGGCAGTGAACAGGCTGCCTAGGCAGGCAGTAAAGAAGGCTGCCTAGGCAGGCAGTCAAGAAGGCTGCCTAGGCAGGCAGTCAAGAAGGCTGCCTAGGCAGGCAGTCAAGCTGCCTAGGCAGGCATTCAAGAAGGCTGCCTAGGCAGTCAAGAAGGCTGCCTAGGCAGGCAGTCAAGAAGGCTGCCTAGGCAGGCAATCAAGAAGGCTGCCAAGGCAGGCAGTCAAACAGGCTGCCTAGGCAGGCAGTCAAGCAAGTTGCCTAGGCTGGCGGTCAAGAAGGCTGTCTAGGGCAGGCAGGTCGTAAGCATACGCCGCAGGCAGTCACAGTCTGCCTAGGCAGGCAAGAGGCTACCTAGATAGCAGATGAAGAAGGCCTAGGTAGTCAAGAGGGCTGCCTAGGTAGGCAGTCAAGAAGGGTGCCTAGGTAGGCAGTCAAGAAGTCTGCCTAGGCAGGCAATCAAGCAGGCTACCTAGATAGGCAGTCAAGAAGGCTGCCTAGGTAGGCAGTCAAGAGGGCTGCCTAGGTAGGCAGTCAAGAAGGGTGCCTAGGTAGGCAGTCAAGAAGGCTGCCTAGGCAGGCAGTCAAGAAGGCTGCCTAGGCAGGCAGTCAAACAGGCTGCCTAGGCAGGCAGTGAAGCAAGTTGCCTAGGCTGCTGGTCAAGAAGGCTGTCTTGGCAGGCAGTCAAGAAGGCTGCCTAGGTAGGAAGTCAAGAAGTCTGCCTAGGCAGGCAATCAAGAAGGCTGCCTAAGCAGGCAGTCAAACAGGCTGCCTAGGCAAGCAGTAAAGAAGCCTGCCTAGGCAGGCAGTCAAACAGGCTGCCAAGAAAACTGCCTAGGCAGGCAATCAAGAAGGCTGCCTAGTCAGGCAATCAAGAAGGCTGCCTAGGCAGGCAATCAAGAAGGCTGCCTAGGCAGGCAGTCAAACAGGCTGCCTAGGCAGGCAGTAAAGAAGGCTGTCTAGGCAGGCAGTCAAACAGGCTGCCTAGGCAGGCAGTAAAGAAGCCTGGCTAGGCAGGAAGTCAAGAAGTCTGCCTAGGCAGGCAGTGAACAGGCTGCCTAGGCAGGCAGTAAAGAAGGCTGCCCTAGGCAGGCAGTTACAAGGCTGCCTAGGCAGGCAGTCAGACAGGCTTCAGCAGGCAATCAAGAAGGCTGCCAAGGCAGGCAGTCAAACAGGCTGCCTAGGCAGGCAGTGAAGCAAGTTGCCTAGGCTGCTGGTCAAGAAGGCTGTCTTGGCAGGCAGTCAAGAAGCTGACCTAGGGTAATTTGTCTGCCTAGGTAGGTGATCAAGAAGTGTTACCTAAGTAGGTCAAACAGGCTGCCTAGGCAGGCAGTCAAACAGGTTGCCTATGCAGGCAGTCAGGCAGGGAACCAAGGCAGGCAGTATAGAAAGCTGCCTAGCAGCAGGCAGTCAAACAAGCTGCCTAGGCAGGCAGTCAAGCAGGCTGCCTAGGCAGGCAGTAAAGAAGGCTGCCTAAGCAGGCAGTCAAGAAGGCCGCCTAGGCAGGCAGTCAAGAAGGCTGCCTAGGTAGGCAGTTAAGAAGGGTGCCTAGGTAGGCAGTAAGAAAGGCTGTCTAGGCAGGCAGTCAAGAAGGCTGCCTAGGCAGGCAGTCAAGAAGGCTGCCTAGGCATGCAATCAAGCAGGCTGCCTAGGCAGGCAGTCAAGAAGGCTGCCTAGGTAGGCAGTCACGAAGGCTGCCTAGGTAGGCAGTCAAGAAGGCTGCCTAGGTAGGCAGCCAAGAAGGATGCCTAGGCAGGCAGTCAAGAAGGCTGCTTAGACTGGCATTCACGAAGGCTTCCTAGGTAGGCAGTCAAGAAGGCTACCTAGGCAGGCAATCAAGAAGGCTGCCTAGGCAGGCAGTTAAAAAGGCTGCCTAGGCAGGCAGTCAAGAAGGCTACCTAGGCAGGCAGTCAAAAAGGCTGCCTAGGCAGGCAGTCAAGAGGCTGCCTAGTCAGGCTGTCAAGAAAGCTAAATAGGCAGGCAATCAAGCAAGATGCCTAGGCAGGCAATCAAGCAGGCAGGCAGTCAAGAAGACTGCCTAGGCAGGCAATCAAGAAGGCTGCCTAGGCAGGCAGTCAAACAGGCTGCCTAGGTAGGCAGTAAAGAAGGCTGCCTAGGCAGGCAGTCAAGAAGGTTGCCTTGGCAGGCAATCAAGCAGGCTGCCTAGGCAGGCAATCAAGCAGGCTGCCTAGGCAGGCAATCCAGCAGGCTGCCTAAGCAGGCAATCATGCAGGCTGCCTAGGTAGGCAGTAACGAAAGCTGCCTTGGTAGGCAGTCAAGAAGGCTGCCTAGGCAGGCAGTCAAGAAGCCCGGCAGGCAGTCACCGTTGCCGCCCAGCCAGGCAATCAAGAAAGCGCCTAGGCAGGCAGTCAAATAGGCTGTGCCCAGGGGCAAACAGTAAAGAAAGCTTTCTTCGCCTAGGCAGTCAAGAAGGCTGCCTAGGCAGGAAGTCAAGAAGGCTAACTAATCAGGCAATCAAGCAGGCTGCCTAGGCTGGCATTCACGAAGGCTGCCTAGGTAGGCAGACAAGAAGGCTGCCTAGGCACGAAGTCAAGAAGTCCTGCCTAGGTAGGCCATCGCTGAAGTTGCCTAGGCAGGCAGTCACGAAGGCTGCCTAGGTAGGCTTTCAATTAAGTTGCCTAGGCAGGCAGTCACGAAGGCTGCCAAGGCAGGCAATCGCCTAAGGCAGGCAATCAAGCAGGCTAGCTAGGTAGGCAGTCAAGAAGGCTGCCTAGGTAGGCGGTCAAGAAGGCTGAATAGGTAGGAAGTCAAGAAGGCCGCCTAGGTAGGCAGTTAAGAAGGCTGCTAAGGTAGGCAGTTAAGAAAGCTGCCTAGGTAGGCAGTCAAGAAGGCTGCCTAGGTAGGGAGTCAAGAAGGCTGCCTAGGTAGGCAGTCAAGAAGGCTGCCTAGGCAGGCAGTCAAGAAGGCTGCTTAGGCAGGCATTCACGAAAGCTGCCTAGGTAGGCAGTCAAGAAGGCTACCTAGGCAGGCAATCAAGAAGGCTGCCAATGCAGGGAGTCAAATAGGCTGCCTAGGCAGGCAGTCAAGAAGGCTACCTAGGCAGGCAGTCAAGAAGGCTGCCTAGGTAGGCAGTCAAGAAGGCTGCCTAGGCAGGCTGTCAAGAAGGCTACCTAGGCAGGCAATCAAGCAAGATGCCTAGGCAGGCAATCAAGCAGGCTGCCTAGGTAAGCAGTCAAAAAGGCTGCCTAGGCAGGCAATCAAGAAGGCTGCCTAGGCAGGCAGTCAAGAAGGCTGCCTAGGAAGGCAATCAAGAAGGCTGCCTAGGCAAAAAGTCAAGAAGGCTGACTAGGCAGGCAATCAAGCAGGCTGCCTAGGCATCCAGTTACGAAAGCTGCCTAAGTAGGCAGTAAAGAAGCCTGCCTAGGCAGGAAGTCAAGAAGTCTGCCTAGGCAGGCAGTCAAACAGGCTGCCTAAGCAGGCAGTAAAGATGGCTGCCTAGGCAGGCAGTCAAGAAGGCTGCCTAGGCAGTAATCACAGGCTGCCTAGGCAGGCAGTCAAGAAGGCTGCCTAGGCAGGCAATCAAAAAGGCTGCCTAGGCAGGCAGTCAAGAAGGCTGCCTAGGCAGTCAAGCAATCTGCCTAGGCAGGCAGTCAAGAAGGTTGCCTAGGCAGGCAGTCAAGCAGGCTAGGCAGGCAGTCAAGCAATCTGCCTAGGCAGGCAGTCAAGAAGGTTGCTTAGGCAGGCAGTCAAGAAATCTGCCTAGGTGGGAAGAGGCTGCATAGGTAGGCAGTCAAGAAGGCTGCCAATTCAGGCAGTCACAAAGGCTTCCTAGGTTGGCAGTCAAGAAGGCTGCCTAGGCAGGCAATAAAGCAGGCTTCCTAGGTAGGCAGTCAAGAAGGCTGCCTAGGCAGGAAGTCAAGAAGTCTGCATAGGCATGCAGTCAAGCAAGTTGCCTAGGCAGGCAGTCAAGAAGGCTGCCTAGGCAGGCAGTAAAGAAGGCTGCCTAGGCAGGCAGTCAAGAAGTCAGACAGGCTAACAGGCTGCCTAGATAGGCAGTCAAGAAGGCTGCCTAGGTAGGCAGGCAAGAAGGCTGCCTAGGTAGGCAGTCAAGAAGGCTGCCAATTCAGGCAGTCACGAAGGCTGCCTAGGTTGGCAGTCAAGAAGGCTGCCTAGGCAGGCAATCAAGCAGGCTGCCTAGGTAAGCAGTCAAGAAGGCTGCCTAGGCAGGCAGTCAAGAAATCTGCCTAGGCAGGCAATCAAGCAGGCTGCCTAGGTAGGCAGTAAAGAAGCCTGCCTAGGCAGGAAGTCAAGAAGTCTGCCTAGGCAGGCAGTCAAACAGGCTGCCTTGGCAGGCAGTGAAGGCTGCCTAAGCAGGCAGTCAAGAAGGCTGCATAGGCAGGCAATCAAGCAGGCTGCCTAGGCAGGCAGTCAAGAATTCTGCCTTGGCAGGCAGTCAAGAAGGCTGCCTAGGCAGGCAGTCAAGCAGGCTTCCTAGGCAGGCATCAAGAGGGCAGGCAGTCAAGAAGGCTGCCTAGGCAGGCAGTCAAGCAAGTTGCCTAGGCAGGCAGTCAAGAAGGCTGCCTAGGCAGGCAGTCAAGAAGGCTGCCTAGGTAGGCAGTCAAGAAGTCTGCCTAGGCAGGCAATCAAGCAGGCTACCTAGGTAGGCAGTCAAGAAGGCTGCCTAGGTAGGCAGTCAAGAAGGCTGCCTAGGTAGGCAGTCAAGAAGGCTGCCTAGGCAGGCAGTCAAGAAGGCTGCCTAGGCAGGCAGTCAAGAAAACTGCCTAGGCAGGCAATCAAGAAGGCTGCCTATTCAGGCAATCAAGAAGGCTGCCTAGGCAGGCAATCAAGAAGGCTGCCTAAGCAGGCAGTCAAACAGGCTGCCTAGGCAAGCAGTAAAGAAGCCTGCCTAGGCAGGCAGTCAAACAGGCTGCCTAGGCAGGCAGTAAAAAGAAGCCTGCCTAGGCAGGAAGTCACAGTCTCGCCTAGGCAGGAACAGGCTGCCCAGGCAGGTGTAAAGAAGGCTGCCCAGGTGGCAGTCAAGAAGGCCGCCCAGGGCAGGCATCGAAGAGCTGCTCAGGCATTCACGCAAGCAGGCTGCCCAGGCAGGCAGTCAAAAATGCCTATGCAGGCAGTCAAGAAGGCTGCCTAGGCAGGCAATCAAGAAGGCTGCCTAGGCAGGCAGTCAAGAAGCTGCCAAGGCAGGCAGTCAAGAAGGCTGCCCAGGGCAGGCAGTCACAAGCTGCCTAGGCTGGCGGTCAAGAAGGCCGTGGTCTAGGCAGGCAGTCAAGAAGGCTGCCTAGGTAGGTCGTCAAGGCTGTCTGGTCAGGCAATCAAGCAGGCTACCTAGATAGGCAGACAAGAAGGCTGCCTAGGTAGGCAGTCAAGAGGGCTGCCTAGGTAGGCAGTCAAGAAGGGTGCCTAGGTAGGCAGTCAAGAAGGCTGCCTAGGCGGGCAGTCTGCTTAGGTAGGTAGTCAAGAAGGCTGCCTAGGTAGGCAGTCAAGAGGCTGCCTAGGTAGGCAGTCAAGAAGTGTGGCTGCCTAGGTAGCAGTCAAGAAGGCTGCCTAGGGAGTCAAGAAGGCTGCCTAGGCAGGCAGTCAAGAAAACTGCCTAGGCAGGCAATCAAGAAGGCTGCTTATTCAGGCAATCAAGAAGGCTGCCTAGGCAGGCAATCAAGAAGGCTGCCTAAGCAGGCAGTCAAACAGGCTGCCTAGGCAGGCAGTAAAGAAGGCTGTCTAGGCAGGCAGTCAAACAGGCTGCCTAGGCAGGCAGTAAAGAAGCCTGCCTAGGCAGGAAGTCAAGAAGTCTGCCTAGGCAGGCAGTCAAACAGGCTGCCTAGGCAGGCAGTAAAGAAGGCTGCCTAGGCAGGCAGTCAAGAAGGCTGCCTAGGCAGTCAGTCAAGAAGGCTGACTAGGCAGGCATTCAAGAAGGCTGCCTAGGCAGGCAGTCAAGAAGGCTGCCTAGGCAGGCAGTCAAGAAGGCTTCCTAGGCAGGCAATCAAGAAAGCTGCCAAGGCAGGCAGTCAAACAGGCTGCCTAGGCAGGCAGTCAAGCAAGTTGCCTAGGCAGGCAGTCAAGAAGGCTGCCTAGGCAGGCAGTCAAGAAGGCTGCCTAGGTAGGCAGTCAAGAAGGCTGCCTAAGCAGGCAATCAAGCAGGCTGCCTAGATAGGCAGTCAAGAAGGCTGCCTAGGTAGGCAGTCAAGAAGGCTGCCTAGGCAGGCAATCAAGAAATCTGCCTAGGCAGGCAGTAAAACAGGCTGCCTAGGAAGGCAGTAAAGAAGGCTGCCTAGGCAGGCAGTCAAGAAGGTTGCCTTGGCAGGCAGTTAAGAAGGCTGCCTAGGCAGGCAATCAAGAAGGCTGCCTTGGCATGCAATCAAGCAGGCTGCCTAAGCAGGCAGCCTAAGCAGGCAATCAAGCAGGCTGCCTAGGCAGGCAATCAAGTAGGCAATCAAACAGGCTGCCTAGGCAGGCAGTCAAACAGGCTGCCTAGGCAGGCAGTAAAGAAGGCTGCCTAGGCAGGCAGTCAAAAAGGCTGCCTAGGCAGGCAGTCAAGAAGGCGTCCTAGGCAGGCAGTCAAGAAGGCTGACTAGGCAGAAAGTCAAGAAGGCTAACTAGGAAGGCAATCAAGCAGGCTGCCTAGGCATCCAGTAATGAAAGCTGCCTATTTAGGCAGTCAAAAAGCCTGCCTAGGCAGGAAGTCAAGAAGTCTGCATAGGCAGGCAGTCAAGAAGGCTTCCTAGGCAGGCAGTAAAGAAGCCTCGCCTAGCAGGTAGTCACAGTCCGCCTAGGGCAGGCAGTCACAGGCCGCCCAGGCAGGCAAAAGAAGGGCCGCCTAGGCAGGCAGTCAAGAAGGCTGCCTAGGCAGGCAATCAGGCTGCTTAGGCAGGCAGTCAAGAAGGCTGCCTAGGCAGGCAGTCAAGAAAGCCTCCCATAGCAGTCAAGCCTGGTACATGCAGGCAGTCAGCAAGCTGCCCTAGGCAGGCAGTCAAGAAGGCTGCCTAGGTAGGCGGGTGTCGTTAGTTGGCCACACTAGGCAGGTAGTCGAGAAGCTGCCCATGCAGGCAAAACAAGCAGGCTTCAGCAGGCAGTCAAGAAGGCTGCCCAGGTAGCAGTCAAGCTGCCTAGGCAGCAGCTGGCAAGGCCAACGGCAGCAGTTACAAAGGCCGCCACGATAGCGGTCAACAGTGAGCCACCAGGCAGGCAATCGCGGCCGACCAGTAGGCAGTCAAGAAGGCCGTCAGGCAGTGTGCCAAGAAGGCCGCCTCAGGGCAGGCAGTCAAGAAGGCCGCCCAGGCAGGCAGTCTGAAGTCTGCCCAGGCAGGCATCAAGCAGGCTGCCCAGGGTAGGCAGTCACAGCAGTCGCCAGGTAGGCAGTCAAGCATGGGTGAATAGGTAGGCAGTCAAGAAGGGTGCCTTAGGTAGGTCATAGTTGGCTGCCTAGGCAGGCATTCAGAAGGCTGCCTAGGCAGGCAGTCAAGAAGGCTGCCTAGGCAGGCAATCAAGAAGGCTGCCTAGGCAGTCAATCAAGAAGGCTGCCTAGACAGGCAATCAAGAAGGCTGCCTAGGCAGGCAGTCAAACAGGCTGCCTAGGCAGGCAATCAAGATTTCTGCTTATGCAGGCAGTCAAGAAGGCTGCCTAGGCAGGCAATCAAGCAGGCTTCCTAGGCATGCAGTCAAGAAGGCTGCCTAGGCAGGCAGTCAAGAAGGCTGCCTAGGCAGGCAGTCAAGAAGTCTGCCTAGACAGGCAGTCAAGCAGGCTGCCTTGGCAGGCAGTAAAGAAGGCTGCCTAGGTAGGCAGGCAAGAAGGCTGCCTAAATAGGCAGGCAAGAAGGCTGCCAATTCAGGCAGTCACGAAGGCTGACTAGGTTGGCAGTCAAGAAGGCTGCCTAGGGAGGCAATCAAGCAGGCTGACTAGGTAAGCAGTCAAGAAGGCTGCCTAGGCAGGCAGTCAAGAAGTCTGCCTAGGCAGGCAATCAAGCAGGCTGCCTAGGTAGGCAGTAAAGAAGCCTGCCTAGGCAGGAAGTCAAGAAGTCTGCCTAGGCAGGCAGTCAAACAGGCTGCCTAGGCAGGCAGTAAAGAAGGCTGCCTAGGAAGGCAGTCAAGAAGGCTGCCTAGGCAGGCAATCAAGCAAGCTGCCTAGGCAGGCAGTCAAGAAGGCTTCATTTGGTCTTTGTGAACTATTTGTCCGTTCGGACATTTGGTCTTTTTGAAATATTTGTCCGTTCGGACATTTGGTCTTTCTGAACTATTTGTCCGTTCGGACATTTAGTCTTTTTGAACTATTTGTCCGTTCGGACATAGGGTCTTTTTGAACTATTTGTCCATTCTGACATTTCGTCTTTTTGAACTAATTGTCCGTTCGGACATTTGGTCTTTTTGAACTATTTGTCCGTTCGGACATTTGGTCTTTTTAAACTATATGTCCGTTCGGACATTTGGTCTTTTTGAACTATTTGTCCGTTCGGACATTTGGTCTTTTTGAACTATTTGTCCGTTCGGACATTTGGTCTTTTTGAACTATTTGTCCGTTCGGAAATTTGGTGTTTTTGAACTGCTTGTCCGTTCTGACATTTGGTCTTTTTGAACTATTTGTCCTTTCGGAAATTTGGTCTTTTGGAACTATTTGTCCGTTCGGACATTTGGTCTTTTTGAACTATTTGTCCGGACACTTGGTCTTTTTAAACTATTTGTCCGTTCAGACATTTGGTCTTTTTTGAACTATTTGTCCGTTCGGACATTTGGTCTTTTTGAACTATTTGTCCGTTCGGACATTTGATCTTTTTGAACTATTTGTCCGTTCGGACATTTGGTCTTTTTGAACTATTTGTCCGTTCGGACATTTGGTCTTTTGAACTATTTGTCCGTTCGGACATTTGGTCTTTTTGAACTATTTGTCCGTTCGGACATTTGGTCTTTTTGAACTATTTGTCTGTTTGGACATTTGGTCTTTTTGAACTATTTGTCCGTTCGGACATTTTGTCTTTTTGAACTATTTGTTCGTTCGGACATTTGGTCTTTTTGAACTATTTGTCCGTTTGAAAGTTGGTCTTTTGAACTATTTGTCCGTTCGAAATTTTTTGTCTTTAATCCATTTATCCTGTTCGGACATTTCGCGTCTTTTTGTAAACTATTTATCCGTTCGACATGTCGTCTTTTTGAACTATTTATCCGTCTGGACATTTTGCTTTTTTGAACTTTTTGTCAGCCCGGCATTTCTGTCTTTTTAAACTATTTGTCCGTTCGGACATTTCGTCTTTTTAAACTATTTGTCCGTTCTGACATTTGGTCTTTTTGAACAATTTGTTTGTTCGGATATTTGGTCTTTTTGAACTATTTGTTCGTTCGCATATTGGTCTTTTTGAACTATTTGTCCGTTCGAACATTGGTCTTTTTGAACTATTTGTCCGTTCGATATTTGGTCTTTTGCTTACTTTGTCCGTTCAGACAGACTTTTTGAACTCATTTGTCCGCTCAGACATTTGGTCTTTTTTTGAACTATTTGTCCGTTCGACATTTGGTCTTTTTGAACTTTTTGTCCGTTCGACATTTGGTCTTTTTGAACTTTGTCCGTTCGGACATTTGGTCTTTTGAACTATTTGTCCGTTCGGACATTTGGTCTTTTTGAACTATTTGTCCGTTCGGACATTTGGTCTTTTTGAACTATTTGTCCGTTCTGACATTTGGTCTTTTTGAACTATTTGTCCGTTCGGACATTTGGTCTTTTTGAACTATTTGTCCGTTCGGACATTTGGTCTTTATGAACTATTTGTCCGTTCTGAAATTTGGTCTTTTTGAACTACTTGTCCGTTCGGACATTTGGTCTTTTTGAACTATTTGTCCGTTCGGACATTTAATCTTTTTGAACTATTTGTCCGTTCGGACATTTGGTCTTTTTGAACTTTTTGTCCGTTGGGACATTTGGTCTTATTGAACTTTTTGTCCGTTCGGACATTTGGTCTTTTTGAACTATTTGTTCGTTCGGACATTTGGTATTTTTGAACTATTTGTCCGTTCGGACATTTGGCCTTTTTGAACTTTTTGTCCGTTCGGACACTTGGTCTTTTTGAACTATTTGTCCATTCGAACATTTGGTCTTTTTGAACTATTTGTCCGTTCGGACATTTGGTCTTTTTGAACTATTTGTCCGTTCGGACATTTGTTCTTTTTGAACTTTTTGTCCGTTCGGACATTTGTTCTTTTTGAACTATTTGTCCGTTCGGACATTTGGTCTTTTTGAACTATTTGTCCGTTCGGACATTTGGTCTTTTTGAACTATTTGTTCGTTCGGACATTTGGTCTTTTTTAACTGTTTGTTCGTTCTTACATTTGGCCTTTTTGAACTGTTTGTAAGTTCGGACATTTGGTCTTTTTGAACTATTTTTCCGTTCGGACATTTGGTCTTTTTGAACTATTTGTCCGTTCGGACATTTCGTCTTTTTGAACTATTTGTCCGTTCGGACATTTGGTCTTTTTGAACTATTTGTCCGTTCGGATATTTGGTCTTTTTGAACTATTTGTCCGTTCAGACATTTGGGCTTTTTGAACTGTTTGTCCGTTCGGACATTTGGTATTTTCAAACTTTGTCCGTTCGGACATTTGGTCTTTTTGAACTATTTGTCCGTTCCAACATTTGGTCTTTTTGAACTATTTGTCCGTTCGAACATTTGGTCTTTTTGAACTATTTGTCCGTTCGGACATTTGGTCTTTTTGAACTATTTGTCCGTTCGGAAATTTGGTCTTTTTGAACTGTTTGTCCGTTCTGACATTTGGTCTTTTTGAACTATTTGTCCGCTCGGAAATTTCGTCTTTTTGAACTATTTGTCCGTTCGAACATTTGGTCTTTTTGAACTATTTGTCCGTTCGGACATTTGGTCTTTTATAACTATTTGTTCGTTCGGACATTGGTCTTTTACTATTTTTAGTCCGCCTGGACATTTGGTGTTTTGAACTATTTGTCCGTTCGGACATTGGTCTTTTTGAAATATTCGTCCGTTCGGACATTTGGTCTTTTGAACTATTTGTCCGTTTGGACATTTGTTTTTATTTTTACTATTTGTTCGTTCGACATTTGGTCTTTTGAACTATTTGTCCGTTCGGACATTTGGTCTTTTTGAACTATTTTTCCGTTCGGACATTTGGCCTTTTTGAACTTTTTGTCCGTTCGGACATTTGGTCTTTTTGAACTATTTGTCCATTCGAACATTTGGTCTTTTTGAACTATTTGTCCGTTCGGTCTTTTTGAACTATTTGTCCGTTCGGACATTTGGTCTTTTTTAACTATTTGTTCGTTCGGACATTTGGTCTTTTTGAACTGTTTGTAAGTTCGGACATTTGGTCTTTTTGAACTATTTTTCCGTTCGGACATTTGGTCTTTTTGAACTATTTGTCCGTTCGGACATTTCTTCTTTTTTTAAACTATTTGTCCGTTCGGACATTTGGTCTTTTTGAACTATTTGTCCGTTCGGACATTTGGTCTTTTCCAACTTTTTCTCCGTTCGGACATTTGGTCTTTTTGAACTATTTGTCCGTTCGGACATTTGGTCTTTTTGAACTATTTGTCCGTTCGGACATTTGGTCTTTTTGAACTATTTGTCCGTTCGAACATTTGGTCTTTTTGAATTTTTTGTCCGTTCGGACATTTGGTCTTTTTGAACTTTTTGACCGTTCGGACATTTTGTCTTTTTGAACTATTTGTCCGTTCGGACATTTGGTCTTTTTGAACTATTTGTCCGTTCGGAAATTTGGTCTTTCTATTGGTTCGTTCGGACATTTGGTCTTTTTGAACTGTTTGTCCGTTCGGACATTTGGTCTTTTTGAACTATTTGTCCGTTCGAACATTTGGTCTTTTTGAACTATTTGTCCGTTCGGACATTTGGTCTTTTCCAACTTTTTCTCCGTTCGGACATTTGGTCTTTTTGAACTATTTGTCCGTTCGGACATTTGGTCTTTTTGAACTATTTGTCCGTTCGGACATTTGGTCTTTTGAACTATTTGTCCGTTCGGACATTTGTTTTTTTGAACTCTTTGTCCGTTCGGACATTTGGTCTTTTTGAACTATTTGTCTGTTCGGACATTTCGTTTTTTTGAACTTTTTGTCCATTCGGACATTTGGTCTTTTTGAACTATTTGTCCGTTCGGACATTTGGTCTTTTTGTACTATTTTTCCGTTCTGACATTTGGTCTTTTTGAACTATTTGTCCATTCGGACATTTGTTTTTTTTGAACTGTTTGTCCGTTCGGACATTTGGTCTTTTTGAACTATTTGTCCGTTCGGACATTTCGTCTTTTAAACTATTTGTCCGTTCGACATTTGGTCTTTTGAACTATTTGTTCGTTCGGACACTTGGGTTTTTTATAATCTATTTGTCTATTCTTGACATTTGTCTTTTGAACTGTTTGTAAGTTTGACATTTGGTCTTTTTGAACTATTTTTCCGTTCGGACATTTGGTCTTTTTGAACTATTTGTCCGTTCGGACATTTCGTCTTTTTGAACTATTTGTCCGTTCGATATTTGGTCTTTTTGAACTATTTGTCCGTTCGGACATTTGGTCTTTTTGAACTATTTGTCCGTTCGGACATTTGGTCTTTTTGAACTATTTGTCCGTTCAGACATTTGGTCTTTTTGAACTATTTGTCCGTTCGGACATTTGGTCTTTTTGAACTATTTGTCCGTTCGGACATTTGGTCTTTTTGAAGCCATTTGTCCGTTCGGACATTTGGTCTTTTGAACTATTTGTCCGTTCGGAAATTCTGGTCTTTTGAACTATTTGTCCGTTCGGAAATTTGGTCTTTTTGAACTGTTTGTCCGTTCGGACATTTGGTCTTTTTGAACTATTTGTCCGCTCGGAAATTTCGTCTTTTTGAACTATTTGTCCGTTCGGAAATTTCGTCTTTTTAAACTATTTGTCCGTTCGGACATTCCGTCTTTTTGAACTATTTGTCCGTTCACACATTTCGCCTTTTTGAACTATTTTTCCGTTCGGACATTTCGCCTTTTTGAACTATTTTTCCGTTCGGACATTTTGTCTTTTTAAACTTTTTGTCCGTTCGGACATTTGGTCTTTTTGAACTATTTGTCCGTTCGGACATTTGGTCTTTTTGAACTATTTGTCCGTTCGGACATTTGGTCTTTTTGAACTATTTTTCCGTTCGGAAATTTGGTCTTTTGAACTATTTGTCCGTTCGGACATTTGGTCTTTTTGAACTATTTGTCCGTTCGGACATTTGGTCTTTTTGAACTATTTGTCTGTTCGGACATTTCGTCTTTTTGAACTATTTGTCCGTTCGGACATTTGGTTTTTTTTTGACCTATTTGTCCGTTCGGAAATTTGGTTTTTTTGAACTGTTTGTCCGTTCGAACATTTGGTCTTTTTGAACTATTTGTCCGTTCGGACATTTGGTCTTTTTGAACTATTT
Organism: Trachelipus rathkii; assembly: GCA_015478945.1. NCBI lineage: Eukaryota > Metazoa > Arthropoda > Malacostraca > Isopoda > Trachelipodidae > Trachelipus > Trachelipus rathkii. Next base: position 42,313 of record JABUQX010038844.1, read on the forward strand.
GTCCGTTCAAACATTTGGTCTTTTTGAACTATTTGTTCGTTCGGACATTTGGTCTTTTATAACTATTTGTTCGTTCGGACATTTGGTCTTTTTGAACTGTTTGTAAGTTCGGACATATCTTTGAACTATTTTCCGTTCGACATTTGGTCTTTGTCCATTTGTCTGTTCCTGGACATTTCTGTCTTTGAACTATTTGTCCGTTCGACATTTGGTCTTTTTGAACTATTTGTCCGTTCGGACATTTGGTCTTTTTGAACTATTTGTTCGTTTGGACATTTGGTCTTTTCGAACTGTTTGTCCGTTCGGACATTTGGTCTTTTTGAACTATTTGTCCGTTTGAACATTTGGTCTTTTTGAACTATTTGTCCGTTCGGACATTTAGTCTTTTCCAACTTTTTCTCCGTTCGGACATTTGGTCTTTTTGAACTATTTGTCCGTTCGGACAGTTGGTCTTTTTGAACTATTTGTCCGTTCGGAAATTTCGTCTTTTTAAACTATTTGTCCGTTCGGACATTTCGTCTTTTTGAACTATTTATCCGTTCGGACATGTCGTCTTTTTGAACTATTTATCCGTTCGGACATTTCGTCTTTTTGAACTTTTTGTCCGTTCGGACATTTCGTCTTTTTGAACTATTTGTCCGTTCGGAATTTCGTCTTTTTAAACTATTTGGTCCGTTCGACATTTCTGTCTTTAAACTATTTGTCCGTTCGACATTTGGTCTTTTTGAACAATTTGTCCGTTCGGACATTTATTTTTGAACTATTTGTCCGTTCGGACATTTGGTCTTTTTGAACTATTTGTTCGTTCGGACATTTGGTCTTTTTTAACTTTTTGTCCGTTCGGACATTTGGTCTTTTTAAGCTATTTGTCCGTTCAGACAGATCTTTTTGAACTATTTGTCCGCTCAGACATTTGGTCTTTTTGAACTATTTGTCCGTTCGGACATTTGGTCTTTTTGAACTTTTGTCCGTTCGGACATTTGGTCTTTTTGAACTTTTTGTCCGTTCGGACATTTGGTCTTTTTGAACTATTTGTCCGTTCGGACATTTGGTCTTTTTGAACTATTTGTCCGTTCGGACATTTGGTCTTTTTGAACAATTTGTTCGTTCGGATATTTGGTCTTTTTGAACTATTTGTCCGTTCGGACATTTGGTCTTTTTGAACTATTTGTCCGTTCGGACATTTGGTCTTTTTGAACTATTTGTCCGTTCGGACATTTGGTCTTTTTGAACTATTTGTCCGTTCGGACATTTGTCTTTTTGAACTATTTGTCCGTTCGGACATTTGGTCTTTTTGAACTATTTGTCCCTTCGGACATTTGGTCCTTTTGAACTTTTTGTCCGTTCGGACATTTGGTCTTTTTGAACTATTTGTCCGTTCGGACATTTGGTCTTTTTGAACTATTTGTCCGTTCGGACATTTGGTATTTTTGAACTATTTGTCCGTTCGGACATTTGGTCTTTTTGAACTTTTTGTCCGTTCGGACATTTGGTCTTTTTGAACTATTTGTCCGTTCGGACATTTGGGTTTTTTTTTAACTATTTTTCCGTTCGGACATTAGGTCTTTTGAACTATTTGTCCGTTCGACATTTGTTTTGAACTATTTGTCCGTTCTGACATTTGTCTTTTTGAACTATTTGTCCGTTCGGACATTGGTCTTTTTGAACTATTTGTCCGTTCGATCATTGGTCTTTTTGAACTATTTGTTCGTTCGCATATTGGTCTTTTTGAACTATTTGTCCGTTCTACATTTGGCCTTTTGGAACTGTTTTGTAAGTTCGGACATTTGGTCTTTTTGAACTATTTTTCCGTTCGGACATTTGGTCTTTTGAACTATTTGTCCGTTCGGACATTTCGTCCTTTTGAACTATTTGTCCGTTCGGACATTTGGTCTTTTGAACTATTTGTCCATTCAGAAATTTGGTCTTTTGAACTATTTGTCCGTTCGGACATTTGGTCTTTTGAACTGTTTGTCCGTTCGACATTTGGTCTTTTTCAAACTTTTGTCCGTTCGACATTTGGTCTTTTTGAACTATTTGTCCGTTCCAACATTTGGTCTTTGAACCATTTGTCCGTTCGAACATTTGGTCTTTTTAACTAACTATTTGTCCGTTCGGACATTTGGTCTTTTTGAACTATTTGTCCGTTCGGAAATTTGGTCTTTTTGAACTGTTTGTCCGTTCGGACATTTGGTCTTTTTGAACTATTTGTCCGCTCGGAAATTTCGTCTTTTTGAACTATTTGTCCGTTCGGAAATTTCGTCTTTTTAAACTATTTGTCCGTTCAACATTTGGTCTTTTTGAACTATTTGTCCGTTCGGACATTTGGTCTTTTTGAACTATTTGTCCGTTCGGACATTTGGTCTTTTTGAACTTTTTGTCCGTTCGGACATTTGGTCTTTTTGAACTATTTGTCCGTTCGGACATTTGGTCTTTTTGAACTTTTTGTCCGTTCTGACATTTGGTCTTTTTTGAACTATTTTTCCGTTCGACATTTGGCCTTTTGAACTATTTTTTCTTGTTCGACATTTTGGTCTTTTTGAAACTATTTTTCCGTTCGGACATTTGGCCTTGAACTTTTTGTCCTTTCGAACATTTGGTTTTTTGAACTATTTATCCGTTCGAACATTTGGTCTTTTTGAACTATTTGTCCGTTCGGACATTTGGTCTTTTTGAACTATTTGTTCGTTCGGACATTTGGTCTTTTTTAACTATTTGTTCGTTCGGACATTTGGTCTTTTTGAACTGTTTGTAAGTTCGGACATTTGGTCTTTTTGAACTATTTTTCCGTTCGGACATTTGGTCTTTTTGAACTATTTGTCCGTTCGGACATTTCGTCCTTTTGAACTATTTGTCCGTTCGGACATTTGGTCTTTTTGAACTATTTGTCCGTTCCAACATTTGGTCTTTTCCAACTTTTTCTCCGTTCGGACATTTGGTCTTTTGAACTATTTGTCCGCGTCTGGACATTTGGCTTTTTTTGAACTATTTTGTCCTGCCTGGACATTTGGTCTTTTTGAACTATTTCTGTCTGTTCGAACATTTGGTCTTTTGAATTTTTTATGTCCGTTCGACATTTGGTCTTTTTGAACTTTTTTATCCGTTCGGACATTTTGTCTTTTTGAACTATTTGTCCGTTCGGACATTTGGTCTTTTTGAACTATTTGTCCGTTCGGAAATTTGGTCTTTTTGAACTATTTGTCCGTTCGGACATTTGGTCTTTTCGAACTGTTTGTCCGTTCGGACATTTGGTCTTTTTGAACTATTTGTCCGTTCGAACATTTGGTCTTTTTGAACTATTTGTCCGTTCGGACATTTGGTCTTTTTCAACTTTTTGTCCGTTCGGACATTTGGTCTTTTGAACTATTTGTCCGTTCGGACATTTGGTCTTTTTGAACTATTTGTCCGTTCGGACATTTGGTCTTTTTGAACTATTTGTCCGTTCGAACATTTGGTCTTTTTGAACTTTGTCCGTTCGGACATTTGGTCTTTTTGAACTATTTGTCTGTTCGGACATTTCGTTTTTTTGAACTTTTTGTCCACTGATATTTGGTCTTTTTTGAACCATTTAACTGTCTGGACATTTGGTCTTTTGTACTATTTTCGTTCTGACATTTGGTCTTTTTGAACTATTTGTCCATTCGGACATTTGTTTTTTTTGAACTGTTTGTCCGTTCGGACATTTGGTCTTTTTGAACTATTTGTCCGTTCGGACATTTCGTCTTTTTGAACTATTTGTCCGTTCGGACATTTGGTCTTTTTGAACTATTTGTTCGTTCGGACATTTGGTCTTTTATAACTATTTGTTCGTTCGACATTTGGTCTTTTTTTGAACTGTTTGTAAAAGCTGGACATTTTGGCCTTTGAACTATTTTTCCGTTCGACATTTGGTCTTTTGAACTATTTGTCCGTTCGACATTTCGTCTTTTTTGAATATCAATTTGTCCGTTCGGATATTTGGTCTTTTTGAACCAATTGTCCGTTCGATATTTGGTCTTTTTGAACCATCGGTCCGTTCGACATTTATTCTTTTGAACTATTTGTCCGTTAGGACATTTGGTCTTTTTGAGCTATTTGTCCGTTCGGACATTTAGTCTTTTTGAACTATTTGTCCGTTCGGACATTTGGTCTTTTTGAACTATTTGTCCGTTCGGACATTTGGTCTTTTTGAACTATTTGTCCGTTCGGACATTTGGTCTTTTTGAACTATTTGTCCGTTCGGAAATTTGGTCTTTTTGAACTGTTTGTCCGTTCGACATTTGGTCTTTTTGAACTATTTGTCCACTCGGGAAATTTCGTCTTTTTGAACTATTTGTCTGTTCGGAAATTTCGTCTTTAAAACTAAATGTCCGAACGGACAATAGGTCTTTTTGAAACTATTTGTCCGTTCGGACATTTCGTCTTTTTGAACTATTTGTCCGTTCGGACATTTCGCCTTTTTGAACTATTTTTCCGTTCGGACATTTTGTCTTTTTAAACTTTTTGTCCGTTCGGACATTTGGTCTTTTTGAACTATTTGTCCGTTCGGACATTTCGCCTTTTTGAACTATTTTTCCGTTCGGACATTTTTTTTTTTAACTTTTTTGTCCGTTCGGAATATTTGGTCTTTTTGAATCCATTTGTCCGTTCTGGACATTTGGTCTTTTTGTACTATTTTTCCGTTCTGACATTTGGTCTTTTTGAACTATTTGTCCGTTCGGACATTTGGTCTTTTTGAACTATTTGTCCGTTCGGACATTTGGTCTTTTTGAACTATTTGTCTGTTCGGACATTTCGTCTTTTTGAACTATTTGTCCGTTCGGACATTTGGTCTTTTTGAACTATTTGTCCATTCGGACATTTGTTTTTTTTGAACTGTTTGTCCGTTCGGACATTGGTCTTTTTGTGGAACTATTTGTTCGTTCGGACATTTCGTCTTTTTGAACTATTTGTCCGTTCAAACATTTGGTCTTTTTGAACTATTTGTTCGTTCGGACATTTTTCTTTTATAACTATTTGTTCGTTCGGACATTTGGTCTTTTTGAACTGTTTGTAAGTTCGGACATTTGGTCTTTTTGAACTATTTTTCCGTTCGGACATTTGGTCTTTTTGAACTATTTGTCCGTTCGGACATTTGGTCTTTTTGAACTATTTGTCCATTCGAACATTTGGTCTTTTTGAACTATTTGTCCGTTCGGACATTTGGTCTTTTTGGAACTATTTGTCCTATCGGTTATTTGTTCTTTTTGAACTTTTTGTCCGTTCGGACATTTGTTCTTTTTGAAAAATATTTGTCCGTTCGGACATTTGGTCTTTTTGAACTATTTGTTCGTTCGGACATTTGGTCTTTTTAACTATTTGTCTGTTCGGACATTTGGTCTTTTAACTATTTGTCCGTTCGGACATTTGGTCTTTTTGAACTATTTGTCCGTTCGGACATTTGGTCTTTTTGAACTATTTGTCCGTTCGGACATTTGGTCTTTTTGAACTATTTGTCCGTTCGAAATTTGGTCTTTTTGAACTATTTGCCGGACATTTGGTCTCTTTGAACTATTTGTCCGTTCGGACATTTGGTCTTTTTGAACTATTTATCCGTTCGGAAATTTGGTCTTTTTGAACTATTGTTCGTTCGGACATTTGGTCTTTCGAAGTGTTTGTCCGTCCGGACATTTGGTCTTTTTGAATCCATTTGTCCGTTCGAACATTTGGTCTTTTTGAACTAATTGTCCGTTCGGACATTTGGTCTTTTTCCAACTTTTTCTCTCCGTTCGACATTTGGTCTTTTTGAACTATTTGTCCGTTCGACATTTGGTCTTTTTGAACTATCTGTCCGTTCGACATTTGGTCTTTTGAACTATTTGTCCGTTCGAACATTTGGTCTTTTTGAACTTTGTCCGTTCGACATTTGGTCTTTTTGAACTTATTTGTCCGTTCGACATTTCTGTTTTTTTAACTTTTTGTCATCACATTTGGTCTTTTTTTTGAACTACGGTCCGTTCGGACATTTGGTCTTTGTACTATTTTTCCGTTCTGGACATTTGGGTCTTTTTGAATCATTTTCGGTCCGTTCGACATTTGGTCTTTTTGAACTATTTTGTCCGTTCGGACATTTGGTCTGTTTTGTCTGTTCGACATTTCGTCTTTTTGAACTATTTGGGTCCGTTCGATTTTATCTTTTTGAACTATTTGTCCATTCGGACATTTGTTTTTTTTTAACTGTTTGTCCGTTCGGACATTTGGTCTTTTTGAACTATTTGTCCGTTCGTACATTTCGTTTTTTTAAACTATTTGTCCGTTCGGACATTTGGTCTTTTTGAACTATTTGTCCGTTCGGACATTTGGTCTTTTTGAACTATTTGTCCGTTCGGACATTTGGTCTTTTGGAACTATTTGTCCGTTCGACATTTGGTCTTTTTGAACTATTTGTCCGTTTGGACATTTGGTCTATTTGAACTATTTGTCCGTTCGGACATTTCGTCTTTTTGAACTATTTGTCCGTTCGGACATTTGGTCTTTTTGAACTAATTGTCCGTTCGGACATTTGGTCTTTTTGAACTATTTGTCCGTTCGGACATTTGGTCTTTTGAACTATTTGTCCGTTCGGACATTTGGTCTTTTTGAACTATTTGTCCGTTCGACATTTGGTCTTTTTGAACTATTTGTCCGTTCGGACATTTGGTCTTTTTGAACTATTTGTCCGTTCCAACATTTGGTCTTTTTGAACTATTTGTCCGTTCGAACATTTGGTCTTTTTGAACTGTTTGTCCGTTCGGACATTTGGTCTTTTTGAACTATTTGTCCACTCGGAAATTTCGTCTTTTTGAACTATTTGTCTGTTCGGAAATTTCGTCTTTTTAAACTATTTGTCCGTTCGGACATTCCGTCTTTTTGAACTATTTGTCCGTTCAGACATTTCGTCTTTTTGAACTATTTGTCCGTTCGGACATTTCGCCTTTTTGAACTATTTTTCCGTTCGGACATTTTGTCTTTTTAAACTTTTTGTCCGTTCTGATATTTGGTCTTTTTGAACTATTTGTCCGTTAGGACATTTCGCCTTTTTGAACTATTTTTCCGTTCGGACATTTTGTCTTTTTAAACTTTTTGTCCGTTCGGACATTTGGTCTTTTTGAACTATTTGTCCGTTCGGACATTTGGTCTTTTTGAACTATTTGTCCGTTCGGATATTTGGTCTTTTTGAACTATTTGTCCGTTCGGACATTTGGTCTTTTTGAACTATTTGTCCGTTCAAAAATTTCTTTTTAAACTATTTGTCTGTTCGGACATTTCGTCTTTTTGAACTAATTGTCCGTTCGGACATTTGGTCTTTTTGAACTATTTGTCCATTCGGACATTTGTTTTTTTTGAACTGTTTGTCCGTTCGGACATTTGGTCTTTTTGAACTATTTGTCCGTTCGGACATTTCGTCTTTTTGAACTATTTGGGACCACTAATAGTCTATTTGAACTATTTGTTCGTTCGGACATTTGGTCTTTATAAACTATTTGTCCGTCGACATTTGGTCTTTTTGAACTGTTTGTAAGTTCGGACATTTGGTCTTTTTGAACTATTTTTCCGTTCGGACCTTTGGTCTTTTTGAACTATTTGTCCGTTCGGACATTTCGTCTTTTTGAACTATTTGTCCGTTCGGACATTTGGTCTTTTTGAACTAATTGTCCGTTCGGATATTTGGTCTTTTTGAACTATTTGTCCGTTCGGACATTTCGCCTTTTTGAACTATTTATCCGTTCGGACATTTTGTCTTTTAAACTTTTTGTCCGTTCGACATTTGGTCTTTTTGAACTATTTGTCCGTTCGGACATTTCGCCTTTTTGAACTATTTTTCCGTTCGGACATTTTGTCTTTTTAAACTTTTTGTCCGTTCGGACATTTGGTCTTTTTGAACTATTTGTCCGTTTGGACATTTGGTCTTTTTGAACTTTGTCCGTTCGGACATTTGGTCTTTTTGAACTTTTTGTCCGTTCGACATTTGGTCTTTTTGAATTTGTCCGTTCCAACATTTGGTCTTTTGAACTATTTGTCCGTTGGAATTTGGTCTTTTGAACTATTTGTCCGTTTGGACATTTGGTCTTTTTGAACTATTTGTCCGTTCGGAAATTTGGTCATTTTGAACTGTTTGTCCGTTCGGACATTTGGTCTTTTTGAACTTTTTGTCCATTCCAACATTTGGTCTTTTTGAACTATTTGTCCGTTCGGACATTTGGTCTTTTTGAACTATTTGTCCGTTCGGACATTTGGTCTTTTTGAACTATTTGTCCGTTCGGAAATTTGGTCTTTTTGAACTGTTTGTCCGTTCGGACATTTCGTCTTTTTGAACTATTTGTCCGCTCGGAAATTTCGTCTTTTTGAACTATTTATCTGTTCGGAAATTTCGTCTTTTTAAACTATTTTCCGTTCGACATTTTGTCTTTGAACTATTTGGTCCGTTCAGACATTTCGTCTTTTTGAACTATTTGTCCGTTCGGACATTTCGTCTTTTTGAACTATTTATCCGTTCGGACATTTCGTCTTTTTGAACTATTTATCCGTTCGGACATTTCGTCTTTTTGAACTTTTTGTCCGTTTGGACATTTGGTCTTTTTGAACTATTTGTCCGTTCGGATATTTGGTCTTTTTGAACTATTTGTCCGTTTTGACATTTCGTCTTTTTGAACTATTTGTCCGTTCGGACATTTCGTCTTTTTGAACTATTTATCCGTTCGGACATTTGGTCTTTTTGAACTATTTGTCCGTTCGGACATTTGGTCTTTTTGAACTATTTGTCCGTTCGGACATTTGGTCTTTTGAACTATTTTCCTTCGGACATTTGGTCTTTTTTAACTTTTTGTCCGTTCGGACATTTGGTCTTTGAACTATTGGTCCGTTCGGACATTTGGTCTTTGAACTTTTTGTCCGTTCGGACATTTGTTCTTTTTGAACTTTTTGTCCGTTCGGACATTTGGTCTTTTTAAGCTATTTGTCCGTTCAGATATTAGATCTTTGAACAATTTGTCCGTTCGGACATTTAGTTTTGAACTATTTGTCCGTCTGTGGACATTTGGTCTTTTTTGAACTATTTGTCCGTTCGACATTTGGTCTTTTGAACTTTTTGTCCGTTCGATTTGGTCTTTTTGAACTTTGTCCGTTCGACATTTGGTCTTTTTTGAACTATTTGTCCATTCTGACATTTGGTCTTTTGAACTATTTGTCCGTTCGGACATTTGGTCTTTTTGAACTATTTTTCCGTTCGGACATTTGGTCTTTTTGAACTATTTGTTCGTTCGGACATTTGGTCTTTTCGAACTGTTTGTCCGTTCGGACATTTGGTCTTTTTGAACTATTTGTCCGTTTGAACATTTGGTCTTTTTGAACTATTTGTCCGTTCGGACATTTGGTCTTTTCCAACTTTTTCTCCGTTCGGACATTTGGTCTTTTTGAACTATTTGTCCGTTCGGACATTTGGTCTTTTTGAACTATTTGTCCGTTCGGACATTTGGTCTTTTTGAACTTTTTGTCCGTTCGGATATTTGGTCTTTTTTGAACTATTTGTCCGTTTTGACATTTCGTCTTTGAACTATTTGTCCGTTCGACATTTGGTCTTTTTGAACATTTATCCGTCTGGACATTTGGTCTTTTGAACTATTTGTCCGTTCGACATTTGGTCTTTTTGAACTATTTGTCCGTTCGGACATTTGGTCTTTTTGAACTATTTATCCGTTCGGACATTTGGTCTTTTTGAACTATTTGTCCGTTCGGACATTTGGTCTTTTTGAACTATTTGTCCGTTCGGACATTTGGTCTTTTAACTATTTGTCCGTTCGGTGAAGGGCACGAAAACGCGAGCGTTTCACGATAAATGAAAACGGTTAAACACCCACCTCCATTGAACGAAGTACTACCG
>JABUQX010038845.1:0-12500 GCA_015478945.1 Trachelipus rathkii
GTATATTACTTATCATTATTAATTAATTTTTATATTTGAATATGTATTTATTATATTATATTTTTTTTTCGTATTATATTATTATATATAATATAGTTTATTTATTTTTATATATACTTGTTTTATATTTTATATATTAATATATATCTTATTATTATTTTTATTATTATATATAATATATTATTCGTTAATTTATATATAGTTATAATATTAATTTATTTTACTTATATTATTATTTAAAATATATATTATTATTATTATCTTTTTTTTTTTTATCTTATATATATTTTTAGTTTTATTTTAATTATATTTATTTATTAATTCTATATTTATATTATTTTTATTGTTATTATTTATTTAACTATTATATATGATTGATATATATTGAAATGCTCATAGAAAAGATTTTAATATATATATTTTTATTTTTATTTATTTAATATTTTATAGATCGGGAGAGCAAGGAGAAGTCTTTTAAGTTTTACAGCTCCGTGGTTCTATTACTCTCTCTCATTCGTTTATTCCTAAGTAGGAAATAATTTACCTTAGAGTTGTCTTCCCTCCCAGAATAATAGGCTACTTCCTGTGAGGCATGAATGTTATAGAAATATAAATAATAAATAAATTAGATATAAACATAAGACATAATACCCTATTAAAAGATGAATTTTGAGTAGTGATAATAATAAAAAAATTGATAACGGGAACCCAATCATAAAAAATGTTCCTTTAATCATATATATTTAATAAATGGTAAATACATTATATATTAATCATATAATTATATATAGTATATTATATTAATATTATATATAATATTTATTATATTATATTAATATTTATATAATTATAATAATTAATATATATGTAATAAATTATTTTATATCCTTTTATAATAATGAACTTATATACTAATTTCCTATAATGTATTATCTAAGATCAATGTCTGAAGCTAAATGAATGGATTCAAACATTTTAGTCTTTTTATTGTAATATTATTATTATAATTTATTATATATAATGACATTTAAATTGCTATTCCATGTTTTATATTATATTAATTATACTAATCGAATTAATAATCATTGAACTGTGAATGTATTTGTGTGTTAGGAAGTAATAGCTAAGTGTGTTTATAACAGGTTATTGGCCTCATATATTTTGATTTTTTATATGTAAATAGTATATATAATTTTATTATATATTATAAATTATATTATATAGCATATATAATTATATAATAATTGTATAATGTGCTTATATGTATTATATTATATAAGTTTTCTCTCATATTCTAGTAATATTTAATATATATCTTATAATTATTAATATATTATTATTTTATTATATTATATATATATTATATAGGATATAATAAGTTCGAATTTTCCCACCTCTTTATTTTAATGCTCACCGCACCGCACCTCACCGCTTCGCACCAAAGAGTAAGCAAGAATTATATGCCACAGCATAAAAGTCACCGCACCGAAACGAGCCACAAACTTCAAAGGTGATCGTCCAACATAATAATGTATAAAATATTAAAAAATGCTAAAACTTATTTAACGGATTAAACTAATTTTTGACTTTCATTAATTTAAAAAAAAAAATTAATATATGTAAAAAAAAACAATACAAAAACAAAAAATACTTTACTTCTTCTATTCATTTTGTCTCTAATAAAGAGACCAATTTAAAATTTTAAAATTTTTATTGTTTCCCATTTTACTGAGGTTTGTAGAAAAAGTTAAAACACTTTAACTTTAATTGGAAAAAATCGTAAAAATTTTACCCTATTGTGCAGCAAGTACAGTAATTATTATATATATATATATATATATATATTTTATTATACTGATATACTAATATATATTATAATTATTATATATATATTATATATATATTATTATATATTTATATATATTCTATATATAGTTTATATATATAATTATCTATATTATTTTTTAATATTTATTATTATATTTATTATAATTATATATTTAATTAGATATTATATATATACTTAATTATATCTATTATTTTTATAGTATAGTATAATATATATTTATATTATAATTTATAATTATTATATATATTTATATATATATTCATATATAATAATTATTATATATATTATTTTTAATATTTATATTTTTAATTATTATTATATATTAAATATATATATTATATATATATATGTGTGGTGTGTGTGTGTGTGTGTGTTGTGTGTGTCTGTGTGTTTAAATTAGTATTTGGGTGACTCCGAAGCCTCAGAGCTGACTCCGTGGTCAGAGTTAAAGCGGATCTGCTGCAATTTTTTTTAGCTCCAAGAAGCAGGAGCTTAAGATATTAATACACTAAAGAGCATGAAAAATGAGATTCTAGAGCTCCGGAAAGTTTCGGAACAAGGATCAAAAACATCATATTCCCTCCGAACCTCCAAAGCTTCCTATCTTCTGGTGTGTATACTGTAAGATCTTCGTGTTTCGGAACCTATAAAGATTACAGACCTCATCATTTCCAAACGTTTAAGTTTATATAGACAGACAAAGTACTGAAAATTGTCCTAAAAATGTCTTAATTTTCTTCAAATATTTTCTTATACGAGAATTTATTAACCAGTGATTTTCAGAAAAATGTCATAGTTTTCTTCAAATATTTTCTTATACGAAAATTAATTAACCATTGATTGTCCTAAAAATGTCATAATTTTCTTCAAATCTTTTCTTATTCGAAAATTAATTAACCAGTGATTGTTCTAAAAATGTCATTATTTTCTTCAAATATTTTCTTGTGCGAAAATTAATACTCGTATGTCCTAATAAGTCTTAATTTTACTATTTATCAAATATTTTTTATACGAAAATTAATTAACCAGTGATTGTCCTAAAAATGTCATAATTTTCTTCAAACATTTTCTTACATGAAAATTAATTAACCAGTGATTGTCCTAAAAATATAATTTTCTACATTAAATAGTTTTATGTCCTATAGGACTCTGTAAAAAATTAGATTATACACGAGGTTGTTTCTCAAAGGTTGTACTAATTTCATTAACAGTGATTGTAAGGTAACACGAAATTAAATCAGTAACACGAGTGGCTGTAAAAAATTCCCCTAACTTCTTAATAATCATATTTTCCCGTCTACTCTTCTAAATTTTATAAACTTTTTTGTGCTAAAATCTTACTCGAAAACAAGAAAAAATTTCTTACCGAAAATTATATCCTATAACCAGTGACTGTCCTAAAAATGTCATAATTTTTTCAAATATTTTCTTTAACAAATATTAATTAACCAGTGATTGTCCTAAAAATGTCATAAATTTCTTAAAATATTTTGGCTATATACTCTATGACTTATGAAATATTAAATGTAAGAGTGTTAGAAGTGAAACTTTAAAATTCATATAAAGATTTAATATATTTACTGATGTCTTTGAAAATTTACTTCTTTATGTGGCACTTACGTCGCAAGTTGTCCCATTCTCTTCGGACATCTTAGCATTTTTTACCACCAATTACATATTGTCATCAAATTCAATCTCCGCATGTGGTACTTATATTTGTATATACTTAACTTTGTAATCACAATGTATCCCTTTCTTTGACGCTGTGCGCAAAAAGCAGACGAAAAAATATCAATTGAGGTACGTTTTTGAGCGCTCGATCATAGACTTGGGATCAATGTACTAGTGACCTTTTCAACGCGGTTTCCCCAGCGTCAGAATAACCGTCGTTTTAAGCGTCTTGCTTATATCTTTAGCCAAAATGTAAATTAACTCCGTCGGTTTTAGTATTCAAAAGATTTTATTTAACTAAGGTATCTCTAGTCTTACAATACTTTTGTGTAAAAGCCAATGTTATCTGACTACTTAGTATATTATAATATTATATTAATCTATATATCTTGTATTATTTAATATTTCCTCCGTCATATTATTATTTTATAGTATAATTAATATATATTATATTTTAAGATTTTCACCATTTATAAAGTATTAGTATTTAAATTTTTCATATTTTTTCTAAATTTTTATATGTTTATCCCTGAAGTTTAAATTCTATATAATATTTATATGTGATTATGTTTAAGATTTAAATCCATATATAATAATTATATATGACTATGTCTGTAGATAAATTCTAGTACAGGAATAGAAGTAACACATTCCTGTTCTATGCTGTGTGACAGCTAAGTTCCAATAGTGGAGTAGATGGAGTTTTTTCTTAACAATGAGATGAGGAACTTATGTAATGAGGAATTAACGAGATCTTAGACATTAGATAAATAAGCATCCGAAAATAAGACAGAATATCATGCTAGTAGTCTTATTTAGTTGAAGGAGTGAGATTTATACATCCAGAGTCAAGATAATAACTATTACACTGTAAACAGTTGAAATGAATTGCTAAATACTAGTGGTACGAGTGATTTTGTGCAGGGTATATGGTAGGAAATGAGGTGATGTTGTAGGTAAAGAATGATTATAAAATTGCAAAATTTTGGTTTCATTGATCCAATACTAAAAAAGAGAAATACCTAATTATTTAAAAAGATGATGTTGTCTAGTCTCTGAGACGCAGGCTCCAGTGTGCTTGATAATCATTTTGATCAATAATGTTGCTCTAACAATATTAAAGCTAAATTAATACTATCGTAATGTGACTCTGCGGTGCTTCTAACTTACTGAATTTCCTTAAAAAGTGGGTAACCTTGGAGTACAGGAAAAGAAAGAAGTGAAGAAGAAATAATATGTGTAGAAATAAACTCGTTAGATCAACAAACACTCATAATGAATGCTAACAAGATGGTATGACATTGTGAAAAAGAACTGTCAAGCTGGTAAGATGTCGGGACATAAAGGATACTGGAATGGAGTCCTGCAGCCAAAGTACTGTACGTGGAAGACCTAGAAAATAGATGTTGGAACGCGTGGTAGATATTCCGTTGTCACAACAGAGGATCAACGATGGAAGAGTTTGAAAGAAACAGCAATTTATATGTATAGACAGAGTCCGACTTAGGATTGCGTTTTGTAGAGGCGTCAACTGACGGACTTTGAAAAGTCTACCAGATGGGATGGTGAATACTATAGTATATATTAATATTATATTATAGTTACATATATTTAATATTATTTATATTACTTTATTATTAAATTATATCATGTATAATTATATATTTATTATATAGTATAAATATATTATTATATGTATATATATTATTCTTTTATTTATATATATATATATATATATATATTTATTATATGATATTATGTTTAATATTTATATAATATATATATATATAATTATATATTTTATATATATATTTTACTTTATATAATATATTATTATTCTCAGCATATACATGATCCATGATTCGTTTAACATTATCTTGCATAGTAACATCTTGCTCCTCTCTCCATATACCTCATCTTAATTATTACACAGATATCCAAAATCTCCTGATTCTCTATTATATTATATGAGAAGGAATAAGTATGTGTGCTTGTGTAGTGAGCTGTAATGGTATCTTGAAGTATGACAATGCATACAGTTAGTACAAGATGACGAAAACCAGTTTCATTTTCAACCTATTATCTACAATCCCCCAAAATACAATATAACTTATGAACTCTCTTTTAAATTCAAAGGCTAATTATTCCTTTAAAATAAATAGGAATGATTAAGAATCTTACTTATTTGCCTTCCAATCTGCAATAACTTTCATCAATAGAAATACGATAATTTTTTCTCCCCCTAAAAGAAATAGGTTATTTCGGGGGGATTTTGGAAACAGAAATAAAAGAGAAGAGATTCTACCCAAATCCCTTTTCAATTTATCTATGGAGAAATTTCGATACAGGTTTTAAATCCTTTAATGCTTATCAATGGGCAATTTTATATTATATTATTATATATATTATATATATTATATTATATATTATTCTATTTATATAATATATTTACAGTTTGTATAGAATTTTTATAATTCGAAAAAAATTTATAAGATCCTATTATGAGTTAATTATAGATTAATTAATAATTAGACTGTATATATAGTATATTGAAACAATATGATATTTTGAAAATTCATTTATTGCTCTGTTTTATAGAATCAGTCATATGATCGTTTATAATATATATATATATACTTTATTATATATTACATTATATTTTATATATATATTAAATTTATATATTATAATAAATTAATATATTTATATATTTTATAGAATATAGTCATATAGACGTACATATCTAGCGTTCCCTTAAATTATTATTATCGTATTATTAGTTTTACTTTATCTATTATATTCTTATAAATATATAATATATATATATTTTATTTATATTATTCTATTTATTAATAATATTTATAATATATATTACTATATTTATTATATATAATTTATATATTATAATAGTTATTCTTTATTATTAATATATAATTATTAATTATATATGATAATTAATTTTAAATACAATTCTATATTAATTATATTAACGAGTGAGATAGGTAGTAGTAGTAAACAACAACTAATTTAAAATACTATGCTGAGTTCGTACAAGCATTACTATGTTGGAATCTTTCTCGAGAGCATAAATGCATATAAAGACATGATATTCGAATTTTCAAATTTTTTAAAGCTAAATAAGATGCTAAATCGAACAAGCACAAGTACACTAAAATACAACTAAAATGCACTCTATTCTATGACCTATGATTATGTAGAATCTTGCTAGTTTTTTGCGAGAGGCCATAGAGAATAAGATTCATTTTGTGATTTAGTTTGCATTCATATGAGATTATTAAGAATTGTTAATGTTTGTCAATATAAGTCAAACATGAATATAATGTTGAAAATTTCTTTGCTAGGTTATGCTTGATATAAATACCCAATCGAATTCTTATCATTATAATATCATCTAGATTTTTCCTTTGATTAGATGATATTATGTTCATAGAATTTCTTGGAATTACTTAGATTAATTAAGATTCATAAAATAAAACGATTTGATATAGATTTTTGTAACCTTATTATTAAAAGTTCTCACAACCTTGAAATTACGTACGATGGGGGGTTATTTTTCACTTTAGAATAATAATCGCGCATAAGATACCCTATGAGAAATCTCCGATAATTATTTGCTAGCCTTTTATTCCCTAGGTCTCTCTTTTATAATATCGGCTTCCGTGGTTTCGGGTGTGCGTTTTTTTTCTGATTTCTTATAGTACATTTTTAATCAAAATTTTACAATTTTCAAAACACAGGTTTTTTGACATTTTTTCGTATCAATTCCAGAATTATTTTTCGAAAATTGACTCAAAATAACTGAGTAATATTCATATAATGGTCTCATTATCCTACTCAAAAATAGCACTGATTATTTTTTAATTTTGGAGTTTATTCAGAAGTCAATGTCGAAATTCAAACCCATTTTTTTTTGATTTGAAATGAAAAATTGCGATAATTTTTTTAGTGTGTGTGAGCAATCAAGAGTGGATGAAATTCAGGCATATGTAGTCTTTCGACGAGCCCACATTTTTATCTATATGATATATATTTCGTTGTAATTATGCATTACTTCAATGGAACAAATTATTATAATATAATAAAACAAGTTTGGGATAATTTTTAAAAATTTTCTTTTGGTATACAAAAAATATTTATCTAAGTAAAAAAAGGAGTATCTCGCCCAATACAAGCCCTGAAAATAATTTGATGTTGATCGGATAAGTAAGAAAAAAAGTAATATTTTCAATTTATTTCACTTTTTTCAAAAAACTTATTCGTTCCATAAAGTGAAATATTTAGATAATTTTTTCTCTCCTTATTTTTTACATCAACATCAAATTTCAGGGTTTGTATATTAGTTGGCAAGATAGACCTTTTTTATCTAGATATTTTTTTGTTATATTATCCCAAACGTAAATAGAATCAATTCTGTCCCAAAATTCATTTTATTGTGGAAAATTTGCAGACTTTTTTTATAGAGTTAAACAATTTTCTTTATACAAAGAATTATCTAAGTTAAAATATGTATCTCATCTCCCAGACTACATATGCTCTGAATATTTTATCCTGATCGCACTAAACAGTCATTAAAATTTTATCGCATATTTTTTCATTTCCAATATCCATAAATAGTGTGGGTTTTGAGAAATTTGACAACTCGACTGATCCACAAAACTCTAAAAATTCGAAAAATTAATCAGAAAAATGTTATCACTTAAAGGACCAAGTTAAGGACTTCAATATTTTATCAATGTTTAATCATTTCGAAATATACCGTCAAATAAATAATTAAGAATAAATTCAATAAAAAAGGGTTTTTTTATAATAAATTTTGTAAAATTTTGAAAAAATACTTATCTCAGTGTACATCAGAAAACACGCGGAAATACAATAACGTATTTTAGATAGGCAAAAATAAATAAGCTTACAATTGAGTGATTATCAGTGGTTCAAAATTCGGCTATAATTCCGTATGTGATGATCCATTTTATCAGTCGATAGGGCTTTAAAATGGTCTGGTTATCCTCATACATCTAAAATATTGCGATTCATGCTCTTTAATTATTATATCTTGATTATTATGTCAATACAATGCATTACATTATGGATACATTCCATTTTTATTGTTTGATGTGGTAATTCAGTCGAATTTAAGGTAAGAGTCTTTAAAGTTTCCCTATATAATAATTGTTGCAACCGATCGCGATGGAAACAAGTATACCCCCGTATGAGTTTCAATTATTATTATTATGTGTGTATAATAGTTACGTTGCAAAGTAAATTCAGGAATAATAATTGAATGCATAATTAATATTATGATAATAATTTGCTAATGATAATTTAAGTTGATGAAAGATAATTGAAATAGGAATCTCTTCTTTTCTCTTATCTTATTATTTATATATTTATTTTATTTTTAATTCATCCTATTATATGTATATATATTTTTTTTTATATATATATATCATTTTTGTATATATATAGTATTATATTTATTACATATTTATTTATCTTTAGTACGTAAATAATTTGTTCTGCTACTTTCTTTATATACCATATTATAATTATTATATGTATTATATATTTTCTATTTAATTTTTTTTTTTATTTATTTCTATTTTACCTTTTATATATTTTTTTTATTTCGTCTTTCATTTTTTTTCACTTAGCTTTACCATATAATATGTTTGAAACGTCTTTTACTAGATGTGTTACTATTACTTCATTTAATTATTGTTCTATATTATACTTCTTTCTATTTTTATATCATATTTATGTTTTATTTTTATTTATGTTATTATTTTTTATAAAATTATATTTTTAATTTTTTTTTTATTTTATTTGTTTATTTTTTATATTTATTTATAGTTTATTATTATTATTACCTGTTTTTTGTTTTATATATGAAGCTTGTTTTTTCTTAATTATCTTGTTATTATTTTAAAAATTTTGTTGATTTATCATTCATTAAAAATAATTTCTGTATTTTTTTTTTAATCTTTTTATCTTATTTTATTATATTATTTTCTGTATATTAAAATTTCAAGTTTATTTCTGTTTATGTTTTGCACTTAATTTTGCATATTTTTTTAAAGGTAAAATTTTTGTTATTTTACTTTCGCATTTACTAGATTTCCTAATTTTTTAAATTAGTTTAGTTTGGTAGCGTTAAATGTAAATCCAATATCTTTCGAAAAACAGATTTGATTTGTAGTTATACCATGAAGCATTTTGATTTTACAGAAATTCTTTTGATACCTTTAATAGTTTTATGTAAAATAATTTGAAAAAAAATGACTTTTTTTCAATTGGCTTAGCTGTTTGTATGTTTCATTCTTTTTTGTTGTTTTTTCAACATCTTTTGTTTGAAGTTTTTATCTTTTGAAAGCTAAAATTTCTTAGAAAATGTATATTAATGCTTTTATCTTCTCATTTATTTTCTTTTGTTTTCTTCTTCTTTTAGTTTGTTATATTTTTATTTTATCTTTCTATTTATGTATATCTTTTTTTTATTTTATTTTATTCTTTATTTTTTCTTATTTTTATTATGTTTTAATCACTATTTTTATATTATAAATTTAACTATTTTATTTTTTTATTATATATACTATGTTATTTTATTATAGTTATATTATATATTGGATTATTTCCTATACTTTATTATTTTTTATAATTGATATATATTTTTATATATATTATTTTATATTCCTTCTGTTTTATCATCCCTCACGTCTACTTTATTTGTTGCTTTTATTTATATCTTGTATCAGCTTTTTTTTCTAAATCTTTTTTTTATTGTCTTTTTTTTATTATTATTTTTAGTTATTTAATTATTTATTATTTTATTTTTGACAGTTGAAAGTTTAATTAATTTTATTTTGTCAATAAAAAACTAATATTTTTAAATTGCTTAATTTTGAATTGTCTTAAAATTTTTTATATAAATTTATTCTTTTTTTTATTATTACTTTATTGTTGTTCTTTTTCATGTTCTTTTTTTTGTCTTTTATTCTTTTTTTATTATTAATTTTTGTTTATTTTACTTATATATCTCCGTTTGTTGTTTAGTTTAATTATTTTCAAATTTACTTTCACCATTTTTTTACTATTAGCCAAAAACTGCCACAATTTATTTGAAATTCTTTACTAATTAATTTAATATCAATTTTCTATAAGATCTTTCGCATAATCGATAATCTTTATTCACATAAGTATCATATACGTATAATTATTCATGATACATTCCTGGATAATGAGGTATACTATAATTTTCCATGCCGTATCTAGTTGATCAACAAAGTTCTTGATATAGGCTGAGTAAACTTACGATTCTGCACATCAAGCACATAAGCAACGACATATAAAAGATCGTGTATCTATAGTACTAGTATGTATAGTGTATTCTAATTAATAACAAAGTCATATAATATTAATGGTGATGATCAATAGTTTAGGAGGTGGACCCCATTTTTTTTTATAGGGGCCTCTACTCAATCCATGAATGAACGACTCTCAAATTATCGAGAATTATTCACGATTTTGTGCCCTATAAACACCAATATTATATGTTGTTAGCGTTTTTTTGCCTCTAATTTAAATGTTAATATCCTTATTATTTTCTGGGTCGTAGTCTATTTTTCATTTATAATATTATTCAATTTTTTCATAAAACCTATGTTGTTTTTAACTTAATTTTTCGAATATCAGATCAGGGGGGAAACTTGGCTCATAGAGATTGTGTACCATGCATTTATATATAATTTTTTGCGTTTTAACGTTTGTCTGGCTCATTTTTCGATTATTTTTTGTTTTTTTTTACTTTTTTCCTTTATAGATCATTTTCAGCATTCCATGTAAGTTTAATGAAATTTGGCACTGTGATGCCATTTTAATAATAATAAGGTCGAAATGTTGCACAAGAAGGTTTGATAAAGTGTATTAATATAAGAGCCTAACTCCAATCTTTTTAAATCTTACTGTAGTTTAACTGAAAATGTGGCACTCTTGGAACTTTGCAATATTCTTTATTAATGCTCACCGTGACACTCACTTTGGCACTCGCTGTTATTTATATATCATTGTTTTTATTAATTTGGTACTTCACTTGGCACTCACCGTGGCACTATCACTCTGGCACTCATCCTAATACTCATAGACACTAATAGAACACCCCTAGATACTCCTTACGGTGATTTGGGAAACTCATCAAAGCCATCAAGTTTGCGTGGGTCAAGGAAATGACCCATGGATATGGTAAGGTCATAAGGCTAAATATCAAATGGTTCAAACAAGTAAAGACAATCAAAAGACGGGCTTAAGTCCTATAAGGAAGGACAAGAAATTACAGTGGTCTAAATTTGAACCCACGGTATACATGGCAGGGTAAAAAGCCGAGATATCATGGTCAAGAGCAAAGGTAAAGTACATCAAAAAATAGGCTAAGCCCCTATAATGGAAGATCAAAAATTACCGTGGGCAAAAATGACCCATGAACGACAATAGGGTAGCCAAAAACTTACCGTGGGTCCAAAATTGACCAGTGGCAAGATCCACAGGGAAGCCATAAAATTACGGGGGCCAAAATTGACGCTCACGGGAATGACCTCAAAAATTACACGGCGCTAAAAATGACCCATGGTGTATGGCAAGGTCAAGGCCTAATATCATGGTCAAACAAGGTAATCGACATCAAAAGGGCTAAGCCCCTAAGGGGTAGCCAAAAATTTACCCGTGGCAAACATGGCCCACGGTCGAAAAAATTAGGGGGCCGTAAAATGGGGGTTAATACGTACAACGGTTGCTGCCGCAACCGTTTGGCGCACCCTTCTTCGAAAGGGTGCTAAAAATTAGGGGTGCCGAAAAATTAGGGGGCCATAAAGATCAGGGTTGCCGGATAAAAAATTGGGGTTCAACATAAATTAGGGTTGCCAATAAATTACGGGTTCTCAAAAAAATTTAGGGTTCTCAAAAATTAGGG
>JABUQX010038845.1:15000-22115 GCA_015478945.1 Trachelipus rathkii
ATATCAATATACCATATATCATATATATATATAATATATAGCTATAGCTATATATACTACTATATATATATACTTATAATAGTACTATACATAATATATATATTACTATTATTATACTTATATATATATATACTATATATATCTTAATATAATATTTATACACTATACTGAAAATTATACTATATATATTATTATAATACTTTAATATAATATAGTCTACTATATACCTATATATATGTATATATATATATATATACACTACCACATATATGATATTACTATATATATATTATCACTCATACTACTCCATATATATATATAGTATATTATTTATTATTTATATATATAATAACTATTATATACTTCCACATATACCTAACTACATGATTACTATAAACTATATATATATATATATATACTATATTATATATAATCAACTATATATATATATATATATATACATATATATATATTATATCATATATACATATATATTATATTACATATATATATATATATATATATATATACACCCACACTCCAATCCTCTCCCTACACTCTCACTCTTATATACCATATATATATATTATATATAATATTATCTATTATATATTATATATATTTATAGTATATATTATATATATATACAGTATATATCTTATCCATATATATATTATACGTATATATATAATATATAATATGATATATTATATAATATATATATATATATTATACTACTATATAATATATATATCTATATTATATAGTATATATATCTATATATATATAGGGGACCGCCGGAACTGAAAATTTTCATTCCTGGCCGGAACGGGAATTTAGCTTGGAACTACAAAATTCCGGGCCGGAACGGACATAATATCTAATGACCTTTCCTTTATCCTATAACAGAAATGTAAAAAAATATTTATTAACTTTCAACATAATTCTTATATATATATAACTACTATATACCCACCAACTTATATATATATATAATATATTTTAATATATATATACTATATTCTATATATATATTATACTTATAAATTTAAAGTGCCTACTATATACTATATATAATATATATATATATTATATATATATACATATACTATTATACTATAACACACCTACCCTTTTCTCATCTATATATTACTATATATATATATATATTATAGTATTATAATTATTTTATATATATATATTATATATATATATATATATAATATATAATATAACTATAAAAAGTGCCTAACCTCACCTTACCATCACCTATCATATATATATAACCTATATATTCACCTTACTAAAAAAGAATTTTGATACCAAGATTTCATGTCATTAATTGATTAAGATTTGTCAGCAATAATACCTCACCAAATTGCTTTATAAAATGCAATCTCATTTCGTAATAAAGATTTTTTTAATTATTAAGTAAGTTACAGAATCTTTAATAGGAGTGTAATATGCCCACAAAAACAATAACTAGGTAGTTCCTAAAAAACATTTATACACACGCTCACTTCAATCCAAACATATGGAACATTCATCACTGAAGAGAATATCTGGAAGTCAAAAATTTGGACTAGTTACAAGGAGACATCCTGTATTTTCTTGAAACACTGACACCCCAAAATAAGCGAAAGAGTCGAATGGCTGTGAAACATAGTAGAGCTGCTTGAGGAAAAACTTTCTTCCCCAAAGAAATTTTGCGACATATCAAGACTCCAAATCACAAGCATTCTTCAATAAATAATAAATTTATATTGCAATGAGTAATCCATGCCCAATTCACCAATCACTTGAAGAGAAAGGACTTACTTCTTTAAAACTTGTTGCCCCATTTTCAACCAACAAATCATTAATCTCTAGTAGACAAATAGTTTTTTGGTAAAGAGATATGAATGTTACCAACTTCATATCATTAAAATTGAGACTCAGTCAGTATTCGAGAAGTTTATCTAAGGCTGATTAAATATCATGTTATCTACAGATTATTATTGGATGTAAGTATTCAAATGGATTCATTTATTTTCTTTAACTACTCACGTTATCGAGCTCAGTTTAGAAAATTGGACTATGTATTCCCATTGAACATATTATATATATATATATTATACTATATATATACTATACATATATATATATATATACTATATCTTATCAGTATATATATATATTATACTTAATATATATATATATAATATATATATATATATATTATTATTCATATATATACTATAATATATATATATATATATATCATATATATATACTATATAAAATCATATTATATATATAACATTCTTGGACATTTTAAAATTTAATTTAATGAAGTACTTATTCATCCGCTATATTTGTTTCATGCTATGCAAGCTTAATTCATTTAATCAATAATATTCCCGTAGGTATGTATATACACCTCTGTGTTGAATAACTATACAAGCTCCATTTATATTTATTTGTTAAATTAGATGGGCTAATGGTTCACCCTAAATAGATCCAGCAATTTTTTTATATCATTCATAAAGAGTCAATAGCTTATTAATAGTTTGGAAAAAAATGACCCAAATCGGCGCCGGAATTCCGGCTACAACACCTCTAATAATATATATATATATATTACTAGTATATAACTATATATATATATATATATACTATACTACTATATATATATACTATACTTCACTCATATATACTCATATGATACCTATCATAACTTACTATCTATCTACTCCACTATACCTACTATTATATATCTACTATATATATATATACTCTATATATACCTTATATATATATATATTAATATATTATATGTATAGTATAAGGGGGGGGGAACTAACGGCCTAAACTGAAGGCTGCCAGATTTGTCGCTAAAAAACTCTGTGCACCTTAATGCGTTCATTATTGAAAAGTTTTTTTACTGTTTTTACTAATTTTTACATTTTGTATTGAAATTTTGCTACTTTTTTAACGTTTTGCCCATAATTCAGGTCGCTAAATCTGGCAACCTAATCCGTTAAAATTTGACCTTTTTTATCATTTTTTGGCACTTTTTAGCATTTTTTTTAGCCAGAGTCGTTTTAGCTACTTTTTTTAGCGTTTTGTTCATATTTCAGGTCAGCCCCAACTCCGGAGGATTTTTGGGGATTTTTTTCCCATTGACAGCCCTGCACGTTTGAAGGCCAAAGCCTTGGGAAACATTTCGGAAGGTTTTCTGGAAACTTCACGTCCATTGGTCGGCAGCTGACTTGAAATTTTCATAATTTCATTAGAATTTTGACGTTTGATATGTCAAACCTAGGGTTTTATAGGTCGGTGAGACCGAACTTTTAAAGGTCCTGGAAGACCAACTCAGGCGTTTTGAGCCTGAACTCAAAGGGTTTTTAAAACAAACGAATGTGGGCTTTCCTCCCCAAAAGGGGGGTTTTTTGATTCACTTGTAAGGTTGTTAAATAGTCGCAAAGACTCGAAACTTGGAGGCTGGGTATGAGGAGTCGGGAGCTGAGAAGACGGAGTTGGATCGGATTTCGGGTTCGGAGTCTAGAGACCCCCTGGGGGGGTCCCCCAGTTGAAAAAGAAGAAGGATGGAATGCAAAACAGAGGAGAAGAAAGGAAGAAGAAGAATAGGAAGAAGACGGAGGAGGCAAGGAGGAAGGAAGAAGAATGAGGAAGGAGGGAGTAGGGAAGGATCAGAGTTGGTACTGGCACCGGCGTGCTGGAGCCGGTGCGGTGCCTAAATTTAGTAAACATTCGTTTAATAATACCATATATTAGTCTTCTAATATCTGTATTCTGTTCTATCATGTACAATATCGTCAATTGCATTGCATCTTACAAAGATACACCCGCTTTTCTAATTGTTGAATGACTGAAATTTATGAGGAACACTGGAATGTAGCTGGAGGTATTTAGATATTAACTAAAATATATGTTTTGCTATTTTTTATTTTATAAGTTTCATTTTACTATTATTTTCTTTTATGTTTTTACTTTTTGTTTCAATTTAAAACTTTTCATTACTTTTATTTATTTTGTTTTGCTTTAAAATTTTGTTTTACTAAAAAAATTTTATCATCTTTAACAAGTATATAAACTTAAAATTTGCTTTTGACATACCTTACTCGCAGTAAATCAGTAAATTCAGTAAATCAGTAAATAAGCTACCAACCACTCTATCCTCCCTACCCATCGCATGATCTCTTCGCATTTTAACTTGATTATTGATCTTATTGATCATATTGATATCAAATAATATTTTGTATAACATGACACATAAAAAAACTGTTATTTATTATAGTTTTCTTAAACATTATGTTTTTACGTTATTACAAAATGGAATTTTTGTTATAGATTTTTGAAAGGAGTGAAAGGGTTTATTAAATTTTGTTATTTGGTTAAACATTTCTCGTTTGTTTACATCAAATTTATTCTTTTTTATGTTTTATAACTTAAAAATTTTGAATTTTTACATACCTAAAGCAGTAAACTCAGTAAATCAGTAAATCAGAAAAATATAAAAAAACAAACCACCCACTCTATCCTCCTACACATCTCTGTGATCTATTGATTCTAGTTGATCAAACAGCCCCCCTCACCCCTTCATTGATCTAGTGATCTATTGCTTCAAGTCATTATTTTGTATAACAACAAAACTTTTATTCTTTTTAAATGTTTTTATCATTTAAAAAAAACTGTATTTTTTACATACGCCTAAGCAGTAAATCAGTACATATCAGTAATCAAACTGCCACTCCACTCCCAACCCCCTTCCAAGATCTATATTGATCTATTGATCTATTGATCTATTGATTCAAAGTTCATATTTTTTTGGAATTAATACATCAAAAAACTTTCTTATTTAGTTTATGTTTTGTTTTCTTTAACATTATGTTTTTTACTATAAAAATTTATTTATTTGTTTATTTACTGATAAATAATTTATTTATTTTGGTTTTTTATTTGCTTTAAACATTTTGTTTTTACTAAAATATGTTATTCTTTTTATGTTATTAACCTTAAAAAATTGCCTTTCTTGCTACGATACCCTAAAGCAGTAAATGCAGTAGATCTGTATAATCAAAACTGTCACGTAACCTACTCACACTATTTCAAACATAGTTGATCTATTGATCTATTGATCTATTAGATTCAAGTCATATTTTGTATAACATATACACAAAAACTTTTATTTATTTTGTTTTGTTTCTTAACATTTCGTTTTTACTAAAAAAATTATTTTATTTTATTTTAATTTTTTCTATAAAATTTAGCATGAATTGTTACAAAGCAAATTACTGCAATCCACAAAAAAAATTTAATTCTTTTTATGTTTATAACTTAAAAAAATTTGCATTTTTCAACATACCCTATAAGCTAAATCACCTAAATCAAACGTATCATCCACTACCTTCCTACCCTTCCATTGATGCTATATTGATCTATATGATCATATTATGAGCCTATTGTCTATGAATTCATTGGCATTTTCATGAAGTAAGTTTTGTATAACATAAAATAAAAACTTTTCATTTATTTGTTTTTGTTTTTTTAACATTATTAACATGAATCTATTGCTTCTATTGATGTATTAATTCTATCGTCATGTTTTGTATAGACATAACACAAAACTCTTTTATTTATTTATGTTTTGTTTCCTTTAAACATTTTTGTTTTTACTATAAAAATTTATTATTTTGTTTTAATTTGCTTAAAACAATTTTGGTTTTAACTAAAAAATTTTATCTTTTTTGTTTATACTTAAAAAATTGCATTTTTTTCAATACTATTAAGCAGAATGGAATAAATCAATAACTCTAACTACCCCCCCCCTCTACCCCCCTATTCCATCCCATGATCTTATTAATCCTATGATCTATTGATTCATGTCATGTTTTGTATAATAACATAACACAAAAACTTTATTTATTTATGTTTTGTTTCTTATTATTTTGTTTTTGCTAAAAATTTATTCTTTTTATGTTTTAACTTAAAAAAATTTGCATTTTTACAATACAAAGTGAAGTCATCTTAAAAAATTTCCATCTTTCACATCCCTTAAAGCAGTACAATCAAATTGTAGATCAGTAAAATCCAATATGCACTAAATTTTGCAGTAAGAAACATTACTACTTATATATGATTAAAAAAATCACACTTTTAATACCGACTGTATACAGCACAGGCTAAAAACTTTTAATTTATTTATGTTTTGTTTTCTTAAACATTCTTGTTATTACTAAAAGTGTTTTGTTGTATAAGTTATATACTTAAAAAAATTTTGATAAATTCTACAAATCTTAAAGCAGTCATTCAGTAAATCAATTAAAGCATTAATCACTAAATCAGTAAATCAGCGACATCATTATACCCATGAACAGTTGATCTATTGATCTATTGATTCCATGTCATGTTTTGTATAACAATAACACAAAAACTTTTATTTATTTATGTTTTGTTTCCTTTTAAAAACATTTTGTTTTTACTTAAAAATTTATTCTTTATGTTTATTAATTAAAAAAACTTGCCTTTTTAGAGATACCCCAAGCAGTAAACCAGTAAATCAGTAAATCAGTTAAATCAGTAAAGTCAGTAAATCAGTAAATTCCAAAACTATCATGCCACAACCCTCCTACCTTCCATGTCTATTGATCGTATTGAGCTTTGTCAGCTATTGATGCTATTGATCTATGATTCTCATGTCAATCTTATAAGTATCTTTTTTGTATAACATACATTAAAGAATAATTTTTGCCTGTAGCTATTGTCTTGTTGAAAATGTCGGTTTCGTTGTTGCATTTGTTGGCAGTGTTAGATGTTTGTTGTGTGAAATGTAGAGTTTGTTGTTACATCTGTTTTTCATGTAGATGTTGTGGTTGTTGATGTGCATAGCTTGTTGCTCGTTGTTGTTGTTTGTTTGATGTGTTGTGAAATGCTGCGTCTTGTTGTTGTTCTGTTGTTGTTGTTGTTGTGCTTGTGGTTGTGTTGTTGTTGTGATTTGTGTTGTTGTTGTTGTTAAATAATAAATGATACATTTGGAAAAATATACAACCTTTTTCCAATACATATTCTCTAAAATATTAATGTTATTTCTGCATTAAACATTGGTAATATTC
>JABUQX010038846.1:0-5000 GCA_015478945.1 Trachelipus rathkii
ATCTTGAACAAAGAATTTATTAGTAACTGTTAATACTTTCTGTTTATAAATTTTATAAACTATCAAACGTTTTAAAATAACTTTTATCTAGAAATTTTAAATGAAATTTATTAAAAACATATATTTTAACGTACCTTAAAGGCCAATAAATCAGTAAATCCAGTAGGTCAGCCCCTGACCCCCTCTCAACCTAAGCTTATTGCACGTTTGTTCTATTTGAGTTCTGCTTACATCATCTTTAGTGCCCATGTAATTAAGTATAAAAATATCAAAATAAGTTCTTCTCTGCAAACATAACATGTATTTTGTGTAAAATCTTGTTTAAGTTCTTAATTTAAAAAAATAACAATTATTCACTTACAATTTATATTATTCGATCGATGTTTAACAAAAAATATTTCAAAGTTTTTGAAATAATTCGGCTTTCTTTTATTATTTTTTTTTTTTTTTTTTTTTTTTTTTTTTTTGTTTTTTTTTTTTTTTTTTTTTTTTTTTTTTTTTTTTTTTATTATTATTATCTATGTACATTGACAATCACACCACGAGAAACACAACATACCGCGCACTCCCTTACAGATACGCCAACTGACTCTTCCTCTGTAAAATGTGTTGAAATAACTCCTTTATGGTCTAAATTTAGGATTAATCTTTTTGTATCCCGGGGCGATTAAGGCCTAATTCCAGGTCAAAGATATATTTCAAACTGACCATTTTTCTGTAAAATGTGGTGCAATAACTCCGTTAGGCCTGAATTTAGGCCTAAATTTAGGAATAAGCACTTTTAGTTAATCCCATGCTGATTTTAAGCCTAATATACCAGGTACAAAGGTATATTCCAGTATAAACAAGATTCATCTGTTATTATTATTATTTTTTATAACTATCAAGTTAAATAACTTTTACTAATATTTTTATGAAATTTTAATTAAAAAACATATATTTTACGTACTTTAAAGCAATAAAATCAGTAAATCATTAAGGTCAGCCCCTAGCACCCTCTACACCAAGCTTTGCCACGTTTTGTTCTATTGACTTACTGCTTTTACATCCATAGCTTTCAGCCATGTAATAATGTATAAAAATTGACAACACAGTAAGTTCTTCTCTGCTAAACTATAACATGTATTTATAAATCTTTTCTAAGGTTCTATTTAAAAATAGCAAATTATTCACTTACATTTAATCTTATCACTCGATGTTACTAAAATATATTTTAAAGTTTTTTACAATGAATTCGGGGGTTTTCTTATTATTAATATATTATCTATGTACATTGACAATCCGATCAACCGAAAAAACACAACATCCGCGCACTCCTTACAGATATCGAAACTGACCTATTCTGAAAACTGTGTTGTAGGATAATCCTTTTGTATCCCGGGGGATTTAGGCCTAATTCCCAGGTCAAAATATATTTCAAACTGACCTTTCTCTGTAAAATGGTGCAATAACTACGTTAGCCCTAAATTTAGGCCTAAATTTAGGCTAAGCCTTTTTGTAGAGGGGCTAATTTAATCCTAATAACAGGTCAAAAGGTTATTCCAGTATAGACAAGAATCATTGTTATTATTTATTTTATAACTATTATTTCAAACTGAACATGATTGGATCGTAAGATTCCTATTAAGCAGGTAAGAAGGAAATGTTTTCCTTACTTGTTATTGTCGGAGGAGTTTTCCCCTAGTTCATAAGCTACCCCCAGGGGTCAGCATGAGCCCCACCCGCATAACGCAGCCAACCCCGCACCCGCTGGTGGCTCCCGCCGCGTCCCCGCCGCGTCCGCAGGTGCGCCCGCAGGCGCAATATTTCCCGCATATAATAATATTATATATTATATTATATATAATATATAGATATGTATATTATAAGTCTATTCATATATCTTTATTATATACATATAAATTAAATATTGTTTGTTGAGTGTAAGTGTCTATGGGCGAGCGTAAGTGTCTATTGTGTATGGGCGTATGTGTGGAAATAAGAAGACATAGGGTGTATTGTGTGTATAAGTGTAAGTGTAACTGCTTATAAGATGAATCAGCAATATAGGTGGTATCAAAGATGATGCCATGCAAAGATGAGTCATCAAAGATTGATCCACCAAAGCTGAAAGGTACCAAAAGCTAAGTTATTTAAAAGTTGAAGGCTCAACGCTGAGGCATAAAGGCTGAGGAATCAAATTGAGGCATGCAAGAATATCGGTGGGTGTATGCGTATGTGTAAGTGTGTGTGTGTGTGTGTGTGTGTGTGTGTGTTGTGTGTGCGTGTGTGTGTATGTGTGTGTGTGTGTGTGTGTGTGTGTGTGTGTGTGTGTGTGTG
The DNA here is from genome assembly GCA_015478945.1 of Trachelipus rathkii. Classification (NCBI taxonomy): domain Eukaryota; kingdom Metazoa; phylum Arthropoda; class Malacostraca; order Isopoda; family Trachelipodidae; genus Trachelipus; species Trachelipus rathkii. The sequence goes on from JABUQX010038846.1 coordinate 2,320, forward strand.
TGTGTGTGTGTGTGTGTGTGTGTGTGTGTGTGTGTGTGTGTTGTGTGTGTGTGTTACGTTGGTGTGTGTGTGTGTGTTGTGTGTATATGTGTGTTCTAAGAAGAATAATTGCAATAATACATTAGGTATAATAATAAAGTTAATAATAAAGTAAAAATAAAATGTTCTAAATAAATTATACGTTATCTGTGTAAGTGAGTGAGCGTGTGTGTGTGTGTGGGTGTGGTGTGGTGTGTGTGTGTGTGTGTGTGTGTGGTGTTGTGTGTGTGTACGTCGTGTGTGTGTGTTCAATTTATCGTAATAATAATAAATTAATGTAGGGATGAAATAAATAACACTTAAGAATAAAGAAGAACAAAAGAACAAAATATTAAAAATAATTAATTAGGTTAAATAGAATTAATTAAAGTAAATAAATAAAGTATTAAAACAAAATTAAAAAAACATAATGTTAATAAATTGTGAGTTAAAGCAGTAAAAATGTTTAAGTATGAAATAATAATGAATGACTCATAGTAATATTTGAAAGAAATTCTTTGAAATTGTTTAAGTAATGTAAATTAATATAATATATTATATGGTAATATAATATATTATATACTATTTATCTATATATATATTATATATAATAATATATATATATATAATATATATTATAAATATATATATATATATATATATTATATATATATATATATTTTCATTCGCGAGGAATATTGCGCTGCCGGGCGCCCGCGTGCGGGCGGGAACGGCGGAAATATTGCTGCCTGCGGGCGCACGCGGCGGGCGGAACCGCGAAATATTTGCGCCTGCCGGGCCGCACGCTGGCGTGGGCGGGTGACGCGGCGGGATCGCACCAGCGGGTGCGGGGTTGGCTGCGTTTGCGGGTGGGGCTCATGCTGAGCCCTGATGGTATGCTTATGAACTAGGGGAAAACTACTCCGACCAATCACAAGTAAGGAAAACGTTTCCTTCTTACCTGCTTAAAGGATCTTACGGATCCAGCATGTTTCAGTTTGAAATATATTATAAAAATATTAATAACAATGATTCTTGTCTATAACTGTGAATTACTTTTGACCTGGTAATTATTTACATTAGCCCGTCTATCAAAAAGGCTTATCCTACAAGTTTAGGCCTAAATTTAGGCCTAACAGTATTATTGCACCACATTTTACAGAAAAAGGCCAGTTTGAAATATTATTTTGACTCTGGAATTATAGGCCTAAACTCCGCCCCGGGATACAAAAGGATTATCCTACACATCATTTTACAGTAGAGAGGTCAGTTCGTATCTGTAAGGAGTGCGGGTTGGTGTGTTTTCTCGTGATGGATTGTCATGTACATAGATAATAATAATAATAATTAAAGAAAACACCCGAATTTTAATAAAACTTTTGAAATATTTTTTAGTTAGACATCGAGTGAATTAATATAAATGTAAGTGACTAATTGTTATTTTTAAATACGAACTTAGAAAGATTTTAATAAGATATATGCAATGTCCTTAGAAAAGAACTTATTTGGTTTGTTTAAACAGTACATGGCTAAAGATAATGTAAAGCAGTAAGTCAATTGAACAAAACGTGGCATAGCTTGTGTAGAGGGGTGCCTAGGGCTGACCTACTGATTTACTGATTTTATTGCTTAAGGTACGTAAAATATATGTTTTTTATAATATAATTTCATAAAATTTTATAAAAATTAATTTAAAACTTGATAGTTATAAAATAATATTAACAATACAATGAATCTTGTCTATTACTGGAAATTTACCTTTTGAACCTGTGTATTAGCTTAAATCAGCATGGGAAATATTCAAAAAGTGCTTATTTCTCTTATAATTTAGGCCTTAAATTTAGGCCTGATATCGTAGTTATGCAAGCACTCATCATTTTAACAGAAAAAGGTCAGTTTGAAAAAGTATTATTTGACCTGGAATTAGAGCCTAAATGCGCCCCCGTGGCTACAAAAGGATTATCCCTAAATTTAGACCTCAAGGTAGTTATTTCAACACTATGTTTAACAGAGAGAGGTCATTTCGTATCTGTAAGGAAGTGCCCGGGTTGTTTGTTGTTTCTCTGGTGGATTGTCAATGTACATGGAATAATAATAATATAATAAAGAATCCGAATTATTTTCACAAAATTTGAAAAGATATATTTTTAGTTAACTATCGAGCGTAATAAATATAATATGTAAGTGAATAATTGTTATTTTAAATAAGTAACTTAGAAAGATTTTTAACAAAATACATGTTATGTTAGCAGAGAAGAACTATTTTGTTATTTTTTATACTTATTACATTGGCTTAAACGGATTGATTGTATATAGCATAAGTCAATGAGAATCTAATAACGGTGGCATTAGCTTTGGGTTGTAGAGGGTGCTATGGGGCTGACCTTACTGATTTACTGATTTATTGCTTTAAGGTACTTTAAAATATAATGTTTTTTTAATAAAATTTTTCATAAAAATTTAGTAAAAAGTTATTTTAAAAGCTTGATAGTTTATCAAATTTATAAACCGAAAAAGTATTAACCAGTTAATAATAATTCTTTGTTCAAAGATAATGATTGATTTATTATAGAAGTTTTAAGAAAACTTTGAAAGTAATTTTAGTTATAGTATGAATGAGTAACGCTATACATGTATGTTTAAATTAAAAACATAAAAATGTT
>JABUQX010038846.1:10000-17500 GCA_015478945.1 Trachelipus rathkii
ACTAACACCTGCCATAACGCTTCCCCATTAACTCTATCATACGCCTGGTATGCAAATGTCCATAAAACCTGTAAATATACTTTATTCTTCTTCTCTCCCTCATTTTCCTCAATCATTTGTTTCCAGAATGTAAAGAATTTGATCCATTTCACATTCCTCTACCAGAACTCCATAAACGCAATCCTTGTTCTCAACTCAATTTTCAGTTCCCTCAGTTTCACTCTGAGCCGCACTTCTTTTATCGAGCAAAATTACACTTGCATATCCAAACACTTTCCCCCTACAACACTCCCAATACTATTCCTATTAACCCTGTAATTACTACTGTTCCCCATTTCGGACTTAAAAGTATATTGGAGGAACTATTACCGCTCTCCTAACCCAATCCCTTGGAACAAGCTATAAGCCACTCCATAAACGTTCTTTTATGTTGACACAAAAAAAAAACAACTTTCAATTAACTCCAATCAATCACTCATCTCGCCTCCGCTCTGATCATATTCACTAGTAATGTTCAATAACTTTTACCTGCAGATTTGTAAACCATTCTGTTCAATCTTTCTCACCCTATACCCGACAATATATTCCCCATTACCTTCTCCTTATCTAAAATAACCTCATCCCCAATAATACCCTATTCCTCTTGGCACTTGCATCAATAACGCACACATGTCAGCGTAACGACCTACATCCAATTAACTTTTGTTAATATTGGCAGATTTTTCTTCGAAAAGTGGTTTCTTTCCCAACTACTTCCCCTCACAATGCCATTTCCAAATTCATGGTTTACAAAAGCACCATTCCCTATTCATGTAATTATTTCTATAGGCAGTTCCTCTTTTCACTCTATTCTTTAATCTTTTCGCTCGCTTTTCCACTTCCAAAAGAGCTTCCCTTAATTTCTTCCCTTGTATGTCCTGCAATTATAGCCTCCTTCCAAACTGGTTCATTGTTTTACCTCTTGTTTTTCTTCCGTAGTATAGCACCTTTTAGTATTTCTTTTTTTCCTCCTTATATAGATTCCAAAGCATCTTGTTCTCTTTTGAACTTCATCATGTTGGCTTTTTAAGTTAGCATTACAACCGAACGTTCTTTTTTTTTTTATTGATACGTCTTTCACCGCTTTCATCACCTCTTCAATCCACCATTCGCTATAAATAAATATATTTCCTAATATTATATATATATTATAATATATACTCATATATATATATAATATAGTATATAATATCATTAACATATATATATATATATATATTATATATTATATATATTATATGTATATTTATATATATATATAATATATATATAATAATATATATATATTATATAATTTATATATTTAATATAATATATATATATATATATATATATTATATATTATATATATTATATTATATATATATATATAGTATATATATACTTATTATTATTATTATTATTATTATTATTATTTATTATTATTTATTATTATTATTTATTATTATTATTATTTATATTATTATATTATTATTATATTATTATTATTATTATTATTATTATTATTATTATTATTATTATTATTATTATTATTATTATTATTATTATTATTATAATTATTATTTAGGCTTCCACGGTTTCGCTGAGAGTTACTTCAAAATCAAAATACGTATCCTCTCAAATCATAGCGTTGATGTGTGGACTAAAGGGCATAAAGTTGACCGCGTGGTAAGCGGTCGTATCCCTTCTGTGAATATATATTTTGAATTATAACCGGGAAAGAACTCGAACAGCTGAAGACGGTAAGGCTTGAGGCTAAAAATAGATCGGATAAGTGTTAAGATTGCATGATCGGTGTATAAGTTCGTGAGTCATCGACCCACTGTTGGGTGCGGAGTGTTGGGTGTGTGTATGTGTGTGTGTGTGTTAGATGGGTGGCGGGCCGGGACTGACGGGACACAAGGAGGGATGAGCCACAAGGCGCGCGGAAATGTGAACCAACGGTTCAGGTGGGATGGGAAACGCGACGGGCGGGCGGGCCGGGTTCGCACCCTGCAGGTTGCTGCGGATTCGAACCAAAGGTTCACGAGCGGGGCGATGAAACGCGACGGTTAAACAAATGGTTATAAAACCATAAAAACGTGCTAGACCCTAAAAGACAGATCAAAAAATACCGTGGGCCGCAAAAATGACCCATGGAAGACCAAAGGGGTTGGTTCGATAAAAAGGTCAAGGCCCAAAAAGGTAAAGGCCTAAAAAGGTTCAAGGCCAAAAAAAAGGTCAAAAAAAGGCGTCAAGGTCAAAACCTAGGATTCTGCGGGGGCCCATGTCATTTTCGTGCAAAATGGATCTCCTACTACTTATAATTATATATCTAGCCTTAATTATAAGTCTCGTTTTATGATTTAAAACCTAACGAAACACCCTCTTAGAGTAAGACCGCCCCCTAACAGAATTGAAGTTCAATGAAAACATATATTTCCATTAAGGGGCTCTCGAGCCGATTGGGACAGAGGGGGCCCGTCCTACCTATGAGGCCGAAGAGACCCTCTGACAACAACGTGATATACAAAGATCTACTCTAGGTGTTTTCGTTAGTTTTATAAAATCATAGAAACGAACTTACTAGATATATAATAATATATATATAATATTAGTATATATAATATATATATAGATTATATATTATATATATAATAGTTATATTATATAGTATATATATATATATTATATAATATAATATATATTAATAATGATCATTTCTATATATATAAGTATTTATAACATCGGTTAAATAAGCTTCATTACGATAATTCTAAATATATAATTGGGTTTTTCTGGTAAGTGTCGCATAATTTTCGAGTTCGGCAAAGGTTGATCCCCACCAAGAATCCTGGACTTTGGCCTAGTATATATTTATTAGTATTATATAATATATATATTATATATATATTATATATAAATAATATATATATAGTATATATATATATATATAGTATATATTATATATATCTATATATTATATAAGATATATAGTATAATATATATATATATATATATATATTATATATATTGGAAAATTTAAAGTTTTTACCTTTAGAAAGTTTACTTTACTTTCAAATTCTTCTGCCCTTGAGGGAAAACGATAAAATAAGAACAGAAGAGAGGCGACAATTTGCTTCAATAAGGAAAAGTTTATATTGTAAATTTTTTTTTTTTTTTTTTTTTTTTTTTTTTTTTTTTTTTTTGAGATTGTTGAAAACATATCGAGCAGAAAATAAGTTTCCATTAAATAGACTATTAGTAATCTTACGCTTTGTGTAGCGTATAACGGTATATGTCTCACACTGAAAAAAAGGTTTATTAATAGTTTACTCATATATTATTACGTCTTGTGTAGAGCAGTGGTTTTCAAACTGGGGTACGCCTCGAAATACCAGTGGGGGTGTAGTCGACAAGCTGTGTTGGAAACCTTTTTTTTTTTTTTTCATATAGAAGATAAGGTGGGTAAGTAAGAAAAAAAAAAATAATTAAGAGATTATTTAAGAGCTTAAGGATGAATTTAATACTTTTTTTTTGTTTTTTTTTTTTTTGATAAAACTAAACGAAACTTAAAAGTTTCAAACCTGCCTAATGGTCAGTGAAAGTTGTGTGAAGAGTAATATGTATTGTTATCGTGGCATAGATATTTGTGTTGAAGAAAATAATGTGTTTATTACTCTGCCTCTTCAACCTATAAATAGTAAGTGTTTTAACTGGAGTGAGAAATTTTTATTGTGTCTTTTCTGAGAGAAAACTTGCCTTTGTTAGAAAGAAAATTTCAAACTTGAAAAATTTGTACCAAAGTGGTCCTAACTTTTGATTGATTTCAATTTGGGGAAAGACTTAATTTTAACTTTGGCGGGAAAGACAATTTTATATTCAGTCAATACCTTGACAATTAATTTTTGAGAAGAAGGATTTTATTAAAAGAATTTTTATATCCTTACCAAGTGACGACGCTTAAAAGGTCTTAAATTCATTCAATTTAGAACAATAAATCTACATCATATTATTCCAAAATAAAGAAATTTAGAAATCAAAGTGAAAAATGAGTCACAAATATTCAGAGGGGTAAGATATTCTGGAAAGCTTTGAACTTTCAGTGCTCGATTAAAGAAATGAATGAGTCCTAGAATTAACACAAACAGCACATTATTCGTTGATTCCATTTGACAGTCAACCATATTTATGCGAGCGAAACGTTTAGTGCCTATGACATAGATCTTGAGTGCAAAAGAAAAAGGGACATTAACATAACCATTGAACCCAGATGCTAAAGATGCTGACTCTCAGGTAACTACAACGCAAGAATTTCTAATTAATTATAGGAATTGTCAACGACCCCTAACTTCTCATCAAACTGAAAAATGAGTCACAAATAGTCAGAGGGGTAAGAAGTATTAGATAATAGATATATATTAGGTTAGGTTAGGTTAGGTTAGGTTAGGTTAGGTTAGGTTAGCTAAGGTTAGGTGTTCCTATAAAAATGCACACTGACGATGCCAAATACTATTGAATGAACTGTAATTTTACCAAATTTCCTGTCAAGAATAAATTCGAAAACGTGGAAAGAATATTTACTCGTATAATAAAGCAATAGGGCGATATTTACATGGATTCTTTAATTCAGAATTGGATAGATTAGTATACCCTTCGTTTAGTAAGGAATTCTCTAAATCGATTGTCAGAGAAGAAACCAATTACCAAAGCAAAATGCCAGCTCAACAACACAAATTTTGAAAACAACAGAAGGGATTCCATCAAGGCCTTACACCATTGTAAGCGAGCTCTAAGAGTGCAATAATCACATCATTAAATGAAATTCCAATTTTAAGCAAAGATGAATTGGAGTAAGCTCGACTAGAAGGAATAGCAATGTAAAAAAACTAAAGGAGCGAGTGAGGTAAGGGATTGGGAACACAGTTCAGCATCAGCAGAATATAAGACACCTATCTATGGATCTGTCAGGAGATGCAAGACTAGAATAAATGGAAGAAATATATATATATATATATAATATATATATCTAATTATATATATATATTATATAATAATATTATATAGTATATATATATTATATATTATTATATTATATACTATATAAATATATTAAGATAATATAAAAATAAATAATATATAAAAAATATATATATATATATATATATATATATATATATATATATATATATATATATATATATTATATAATAATATATATATATATATATATATATATATATATTCCTCTAATTAGAATGCTATTAAAAATAATGGATTTTAAAGGTATTTTTTTAAAATTAAATTGTTGTTTTTGAGTTCTTAATAGAAATATTTTGACTCAAAATTTTATAAAAACATTAATATATATGATGTAAATACTGTATAATAATAAAAAAATAAAATATTAATTTTAAAGGTAAAAAAAAAAAACAAATAAACAAAAAAAACATGGTTTTCATTAGTTTTTATGGAAAAAACCTTTGTTTTTTGTTTTTTTAAAACATGTTTTTCCACTATATATATATATATATATATATATATATATATTATATATATATATATATATATATAATATATATATATATATATATATATATATATATATATATATATATATATATATATATATATATATATATATATATTCTAAGATTATTTGAAGACTAATTTGTGAATAAACGCAACAATTATTTGAATATTTCAAATAGAAATAGAAGGCGTTCAAATATTCCTGCGGGAACGAAATATATATATAATATATATATAATATATATTATATATTTAATACATATATATATATTAGATAATATAATATATAGTTATATATATATATTATATATATATAGTATAATATATATATATATATATATATATACAAGGGCGTACGGTGAAAAAAATTTCGTTTTTTTTTTTGGAATTAATATATTATATATAATACTATCTAAAATATATGCTATATATTATATGTATATTAATAAATATGTAATTATTTATTTCTATAATCATATATATATATATAGATATATATATATATATATATATATATATATCACCGTCGGGATCACGTACATTTTTCAAGTACAAGTACAAGAACAAGTACTCTAGAATTGTTCTTCAAGTACAAGTACAAGTACAAGACTCTAGGAATTTGTTCAAGTTACTCAAGTACAAGTACAAGTACATGTTATCAAGTACAAGTACAAGTTACAGTTACTTTTGAAAACCTTGCCTTATATATATATTATATATATATATATATATATAATAATATATATTAATATATAAATATATATATATAATATATATATATATAGTATATATATATTATATATATATATTTATATATATATATATATACTGTATATATATATTTATATATTAATATATTATATATAATATATATTTTTTTTTTTGGTTATATATATATATATATATATATATATTATAATAATAATATATTATAATATATTTATATATATATATATATCATATATATTTATATTCATCATCATCATCATCACCACCCAATCTTATCTCCCCAAAGACTGAGAGGCAAGGTGCCGTAACAATACCGAAAACATAAAATATAGGTAGAAGAATGAAGCAAGTAGAAAAGAAAGCCCAGCCTACCGCCCCCTTTATACATTAGGAGAATCGTCGCAGTCAGAAAAAATCCACCCTAGAGCTCACGGGACCGCGTTAACCTCAACTATGACCTCTCGTCAATGTGGGGTTTCTTTCCTTGGCCCAGGTGGGCTTCAACCATACCTCCTCACAAAAAACCCACCATTCATTCCTGTTATGCACCTTTCTTCTCGCCTCTGAGAAACTCACTTTTCTCTCTTCCAGGCATTCCTTTTCTGACTCATTCCACTTTTTCCTCTGTCTCCCATCCGGTCGATTCCAACACACTTACCACATACATCCGTTTAAAACGACACGTCTGTCAATCATCCTTTCTATACATGAACCAAACCATCTCAACGTACTTCATTTTATTCTCTTCATTTACCCCAAATCTCCAGCACCAAACAACATCTCTTTAATACGTTTCATCTCATTTTATTCATTTTCTTTTCACACCTAAACACGTCACTAAAGATTGTCCATCTGACACATTGTTTTAATTAGATCTTATACCTCTTTATTCCAAAACATAGTACCACTTACTATTACTCATTTTAACACGGTTTTACAACATTACCCTCATGTAAGCCCATAGCGCACTCCAACACTTAGTCCCTTTACATCACCAACGATTTAATTGCACCGCCAACCTTAGTTGCCATTCACAATTTTCTACTACTGTGCATCATCCGCTCCCTTTTCAATCAACATATATCCTAAAATATTTAAATTCAGACACTTTTTCCAGCTGCTCACCATCTAACTAACTTCACACTGAGGTCTGTCCTCACTCAAACCATAAACTTACTCTTATCTACGTTTACTTTCAAAAACCCTTCTTTTACACAACCC
>JABUQX010038846.1:22500-30000 GCA_015478945.1 Trachelipus rathkii
ACCTTGTGAAAAAAAAATAAACAGTGGAATTAGTGTAAGTGTCGCAAATAACTGTGTTCGTGCATTTAAATAATAACTGTGGAAAGTGATATCTGATAATAAATCATTCCTAATAATACTGCGTGAAGAAATAAAACTGTATTAGAGAAAAAAAAAAGAGAAGAGAGAAAGTAGAAAAACAGATATGGGGGCTAATAAGAAAACCGCGCCAAGTCTCAGAGTGGGGAGAGGAAAGCCTACCTCCCCCAAAGGACAACGAGCGAAGAAGTCTCCCTCACCTCCAAAATCAGCCTCACCATCTTTGGTCGAAGAATCCTCTACGAGTTCAGAAGTGAACGTGAATGTACTCCTCAAAGAAACAGACATAAGTCGCCCGTACATATAGAAGATAGACGCTCATTCGGAAAAGGGGCGAAAGAAACAAAAGCTCTTTTCATCCCACAACTTCCCCGCCTTCGATTGGCTATGATATCTTAGTTTGGCTGGTCTGCGACCCAAACGCGGTATTTAAACTTAACGGAATAAATGAGGGTTCTGAGAAAGTCCGACTTTTAGCCTCAATACTCCCCAACAGTCTTGTGTCTACATTACAATTTCCCTTACGAGACAATGCTTATGAAGAATTAATGAACAGGATAGAAGAGACTTACTTACCGGCACTGAAACAGCGGGTGAGGGATGTCTTCAAAAAAGGGATGGAAAAGACAGAATTGCCAAGTCATTATCTCAATCGTGTGAAGGAAGTATTAGGTAGAAAGAACTTTGATTTACTCGTAGAGAATAACCCTAAATTTGCCCAAGAGCTCTTCTTGAATGAGATGCCTACCCAGGTCCAGATGAGCCTATATTCATTAGCGCAAGATAACGACATCAATAAGCTGGTGTTGGTGGCCGACGATCTTTTCAAGAACTTTGTACATAAAAATTTCCAACCGATGCCCCAATATGGGAGAGATCCCCCATACTGGGGAAATGTGAATCAGCTTTCAGAAGAAACCAATTCGAACCATTATAACCGCTCACGAAGTTACTCACATGATCGCGACGCAAGAAAGGAAGAGTCGGAGACTCAGCAGAAGATTTTGACTCAATTACAAAACATATTGGACACAGCCAAGAGCGTGGCCGACTCACTCAGCCAGCTGGCGCAGAGACAGCCGCCAGCCAATGACTGGCATCAACATTCAAGGAGGGGTAGGAGCCAGCCTAGACGTAAGAAAATTAGAACTATGCTTCACACCAGAATAATAATGTCTATAAATGTCTGTTCTAATCATAAGAAGCATATGCTCAAAAGCTTACAAATGTGAGTCTGAAGAATGCCCGCTTTATACTCTGGTATACCCTCACGAGGGGGGGGGGGCTGCTGCCAACCCCCATCATACAACCACCACTCAGGGAAACTGAAATCTGGGTCATCATCTCATCTAGATGGCCGCGACAAGAAAGTAGATCGAGGTAAAACAGTATCGTTTAATAATTATGTAAAGATTTTCAAATTTAATGCTGAAACAAGCTATGGCAATATTAAAACTAATAATAATAATATATAATATATAATAATATAATAATATATAATAAATAATAATAATAATAATAATAATAATAATAATAATAATAATAATAATAATGAAAAGAATGATGAGAACTTTAATTATGTTAATAATAAAAATGAAATGTTATATAATAATGAAATTCCCTGTAATGTAAATAATAAAAATGTTTCTATTGTTAATACCTGTGAGGTTAAAAAACCCGAAAGCGATTGCCATATAAGCGAAACTGATATTGAAAATGAAATAAAAAAAGACCAAATTGCCATAGCCCATATATTAAATAATAAAAATATGAGAGAGATTAATAATCAGGTATTATGTAATTATAATTCTAACTTGCATGTCGGTTATACTTTCTTTAATAATTCTTTGAGTATTGGATATGAGAATGATCGGAAGGTATTATCATCGAGCGCAGAATGCGAAGCTTTTAGAGAGACGGGTGGTATATGTTTGAATTCTAATTTGTGCAGAGAACCAATCATCTCAGCCGTCCAAGAAAGAACAAATAACACTCCTCTCTCTAAAGGTGATGTAGCTGGCTCTAAATTATATAAAGTATTGAATAGAATTGATAATAAATTTTACATTTTAGATTCCGGCTCGGAAATCGACCTGATCGGGGCTAGCCCCATTCATAGATCGAAACGGCCACTAGGGCATATTTTAGCTGCCAATGGCACCAAAATCAATGTTTATGACTATATTAATGTAAATTTAGACATAGGATTGAATAAAATATATACTCACAAATTTTATATTGCTGATGTAAAAATGAACATAATAGGTATCACGTTTTTGAAATATTTTGGGTTTGGGATAGATTTTAAGAACGATGTACTAATTGATCCTGATACCAATCATACCGTATTATTAAGGCCCGATCATTCTATATCCTCTTTAAAAATAACTGCTCTCTCTCATGATCTTTTGCATGACTCTCCTAAAACTCACCCACCTTTGCCTTTTAGTCCGCTCTTTCCTCTTAATGACATTTTATATAAATATAAAACATTGTTCTTAAATCCTTATTTAGAAGAGAATATTCAGATAAAGTTAAACCAACGAAAAAAATGGGATGAAATATTTTCCAAGTATGGGGGACAAGAAATGGGGGATACAAGAGAAGGAGGTGAACTGGAGACAGAATTGGGGGGAGGGAAAAAAGTGGGAGATATACCCGAAAGGATATTGAGGGAGTTGGCGGGTGCATTCCCATACAAACCCACCATAAAAGGTTCGCCTATACGATTACCTGGACGTCGAATACCGCATAAACTGTATGAAGCAACAAAAAAGGAGTTGAATCAATTAGTCGCGGCAGGTGTGTTGAAAAGAGCAAATGCCACTTGGTCAGCACCGTTTAGTGTTTTAGATAAAGGGGGGGAGAGTTAGATTGGTGACAGATTTTAGAGAGCTTAATAAAAGGACGGAGGTAGATATCTTCGGTCTTCCAAATATATACGATGCTATTTTCGCACTCAAAGGTGCTCGGTATTATCAGCTAAGAGTGAGCTTGACAAATGGCTTTTCTAATAACTGCATTGCATCCTGAAATTGCCAGAAGGTCTTTGCAATCAACGAATAATCTGGGAACGTTCTTAAATACCTCTCTGCCAATGGGGGCTTTAAACTCGCCTGCAGCATTTCAAAGAATGGTGAATATATTATTGTCTGACTTAAAAAACTGTCACGTATATATTGACGACATTTTACTCTTTACAGAAACCGCTGAAGAGCATGAAAGACTTGTTGAGACTGTTTTAAAAAGATTAAATTATTTATCTATCAGTGTTTATGAAAAAAAGAGCAGATTTGGAGTATCTGAATTAGAATATTTAGGCTTCATAATAAGCGCTGAAGGGGTTAGAGCGAATCCAGAGAAAGTTGCCGAGATAGTAACTTATAAAAAACCGCATACTATTAGGGAGATGAGGGGATTAATTGGAAAACTTTCGTTTTACAGAATAATGCTCCCGTGCTTAGCAGACTTAATGGGTCCATTAACGGACTATTTAAAAGGAAAATCTTATTCCAGAAAAAGAATACTGTGGAACGAGAGGTCTGAGAAGGCTTTTAGCGCTGTTCAAAATGCTATAAAAAATTCATGCCTATTAGCCTACCCCGGCACTACAACGCCCATAAAAATATTCATCCATGCCTCGTCAAATGCTTTATCAGGCCGATTCGTGTTCGTTCCCAAAAATTTGAAGGAAGCCAAGCTAGTCCTTGTAAGAAACAAGCAATATAATTTAGGCAAGCTCGAACAAAAGTACCAGGGGCCCTATAAGGTGTTACGCTTCACGAATAACACGGTTTATATCTTAAAAAATGGTCAGCCGGTAGCCGAGAATTTAAGAAATATAAAAATATATTACCATTTGGTGGAGGCCGATCAGAGTAGAAAATAGCAGAAAAATAAATATAATAAAAATGTGAGAGAAAGAAATCATATGTAGACAACATCTTACTAATCATATTTCTTTTACAGATAATGCGGTCTAAGGTTATGTAATTAAAAATATTGCGAGTGCAAAGATTGAGTACCCAAAAATATTGTATAATAATATTTAGTAGTTGTAATTTACCCTCCTCAAGTAGTTTTCCTCCTATCTTCCTTCCTCTATCCTTGAGGTTGTTTGTAATAGAATTAAGAAAGGCATTCTGTGTGGCTAACTATCAAACATATTGCAATTATCTCAAATGGAAGCTCTCTTCCATTTGCTGTTACAATTTGTTTGAGCTATACTCCAGGGACACCACTTTGATCAGGTAAACGTTCGTTTACCAGATGCAAAACTAAGGAGAGAGGGAGGGGCACCTAGGTGCTATATTTCCCCTATATAAGTAGGGGAATAAAAGCTCTCAAACTCCTTGAATTACAAGTGGAAAAATACTGGAGGCATACGAATGCCTAACAATGCCAACTTTTTAGGGTTAAAGATTCAAACTTGTAACGGATGGGGGAGAGCTTGTGGAAGCCGCCTTGAGAGGCCCCAGCCGAAGACGGGATTATTATTTTAGACGCCGGACGAATCAGTTGTGTTGTCAGATATCATAGGGCCAATAAAGCCGGCAGATAGCCGAGCCATAATTATATTCAAATTAACTTTGTCTATTAAATAATTAAGTACTTTATTCCAATTGTGTTTACAAAATTGATTATTATCATCTGTCATACTATTATTTCACGTGCATATTTAATAAACTTAGATCACAGAATAACCATTTTAATAAATCATCCATTCAGTAATTACTTTCTAATTGGTCTGAGTAATAATCTCAGATCATATATATATTAAAATTAAATATAATATTAATGTATATATAATTTTTTTGTTGTTTCATATTTAAAATTATATATTAATATATTAATATATATATATATATATTATAATATATATAATATATATATATATATACTACATGTTTTGTGTGTGTGTGTGTTTTGTGTGTGTGGTGTGTGTGTGTTTGTTGTGTGTGTGTGTGTGTGTGTGTGTGGTGTGTTGTGTGATGGTGTGTGTGTGTGTGTGTGTGGGGTGGAAGAAAGGGACAAACGAGAGAATAAATGAAAATATGTTGAGATGGTTTGGGTCATGTGAAAGGATGAATGATAGTCGATTGTTTAGCGAATGTATAGTGGTGAGTGTGTTGGTAATCGATCGGCTGGGAGACCCGAAGAAAAGTGTGTTATGAGTCAGTAAACGAATGTTTGATGGAGAGAAATGTGTGAGTTTGGCAGAGGCCAGAATAAAGGTGCTTAATAGGAGTGAATGGCGGGATTTTGTGAGGGGGTAATGATTGTGGCCCACCTGGGCCAAAGGGAATGAATCATTAATTTGACGATTACCTAAGTGATGGGTTCCGTCGTGGTTCCAGTGAAAGTTCTAGGGTGGATTTATGAACTGCGACGAGCTCTAATAATCAATGGTACTAGAGGGCGGTAAGGCTTGGGCTTTCCTTTTCGACTTTTGTCATATTCTTCTACTGCTTTTCTTTCGCGATGTTTGTCAGGCACATTATTTTCCGCAGTCTCCAGGAAATAAAAAGGTGAAGATGAAAGAAAAAGAACAGAATATATATATAATATGATATATATATATATTATATAATCTTATATATATATATATATATATAATATATATTATTAATATAATATATATATATATATATATATTTATATATTATAATATATATATATAATATAATATATATATAATATATATTATATGAAAGCTTTCAGAAAGAGACCAAAATTTTCTATATGAACTTTTTTACAATTAAAATTGTTGCAAACTTAAACTTTTCATCTCTTTTAGACTTACTTTTTTAGTCTATCGACTTTCTCTCATCTCTCTCTCTCTATATCCTCTCTCTCTTCTCATCTCTCTCTTCTCCTCGTGCTCTCCTCTCGTTCTCTCTCATATTCTCATCTTCTCTTCATCTCATTCCTCTCCTGCTCTTCTCTTCATTATTTTCTACTTGAATCTTTAAAGTTGTTGGAAGGTATCCTTCTCACCTTTCTCGATAATCAATCTTCCTCTCTCCTCACTCAATAACTCTCCTTCTCTTCTCTCTCTCTCTGCTCTCTATATATAGTATTCTACCCTGTAGTTATACCTATAAGATGTATATATATAGTGAATACGAATAGAGGTATGGTATACTACTACAGGTGATTTTTATAATATATATAATATTAGTATAGTATATATTATCACCTATATATATATGATGGTATTATATATATATATAGTATCGTATAATATAATTATATATATATATATTAGTGATGGAACGATTAATCGTCAAAATTTGACGTGCGGAAGCGGATGCGGATGCGGATACTTAAGACTGATCGAGGATACAGGCGGATTTGGCGGATGCGGATGCGGGATCTTAAAGTAGATGAGTTAAAATGCGGATAAGACGGATGCGGATGCGGGATGTTTACTCTTTGAAGTTTGAATTAATTTCTACGTATTGATATTATTATTCCTTATATATTATTTAGATATAAATATATATATATTATATAATATATATTAGGAATATATATATATATATTAGTATATACTATATATAGTATATCTCATAAATTATATAGTATACGGTACATAATATATATTATATAATATATAGTATAAGTATATAGTGATAATAATAGTTATTATATATATATAACATACACGGGCAGAAAATTAAATATTAAAATATATATAATATATATAATTATATAATATATATATATAGTATATATATACTTACAATTACTCTCCAGTCAGGCTTTACGAGCCTGTCAGTGGGGCCAACCTCCGTTTCCATCTTGTTCTATCTCATCACGATCCCATCCGCCATCAACTCATCCATTGCAGGCATCTGGTGTTTCCTCAATGAATCCTCTACTGTGTCTCTCCACCTCTTCAGCGGTCTTCCCCTCGGTCTCACTCTCCGGTTTCCACCTCCACCTCCTGCTGGCACTCTCTCTCTCCTGCATCTCTCCAGGTGTCCCACCAATCTTAGTTTTGGCTGCAGTCCACTTTTAAATTTCACATGGGTTTCACACCCACGCTCTCCTCTCACTGTCTTGTTTCTGCACTTTTCTCTCGTTCTTTCCAATCACTGTCCTCAACACATTCACCTCCGCTGTCTGAATTCTACTCTCCCTCTCTCCCTGTCATGCTCCATGTTTCCACGCCCTATACAACAGTATCGGCGTCAAAACTCCCTCATATATTTCTCTCTTCACCTTTTTGTTCATATATTTATCTTTCAGGATGGGGTATACTGCTCTTACAGTCCTGCCATCCTGCTCAATCCTACCCGTAATTTCCTTTGCACACAACCCTTCTCTCCAAGTGCTTCCTAGATATTTATCATCTATCCACAAATTTTTATCTCTCTACCGTCTACCTCCACTATCAACTCCACCTCCTCCTCCCTG
>JABUQX010038846.1:37500-45000 GCA_015478945.1 Trachelipus rathkii
ATATATATATATATATATATATATATATATATATATATATATGGGTCAATCCTAGTTCAGGCATGTAATGGGAAAGCTGGGCCAACTGCTGAAAAATATATGTCACTTTTGACCTTAGCAAGCAATTTCAAATGGAGATTTAAAAAATAAATAACTTGCTTTTAAAAATTAAAATTGTTAAAAATGTTAAAAAAAATTAGTTTTTTGAGAATTTGAAGATGTTCCTTACTCCAAATGAGCAGGCAAGGTGTAATCAATTGATTTTTTATAACTAGAAGAGGCTACTACCAGTAAACAAGAACGTGCTGGGATAGAGTCGGGGGTTTCTCATTTACCGGGAGGACGACAGGGGTTCGCCCACCTCTGTTCTCGTCAAACCAGGCCCCCTAAAAGGATAGCAAAAAGAAAAATAATAGTTCTCCAAAGCGTAAAAGTGATGTTGGCAACACTCCTGAGACTATTGCATTTTCAAGGTCAATCCAGGCGTGCACTATTACAGGTCTATGATTTTTACTAATATTTAAGGAGTTATTAATAAATATTAGAATAAAATAAATTTTTTTAAAGTTTCTTCGATGAAATTACTTGCTAACATCAAAATGTTATTTATTTTCCTGTAAATGTTATAGTTTTCTAGTTACATGCCTAGGACTTTAACAGGATATGAGTGTATAACATATAATATATTTATATTATATATATATACTATATATATATATATATATATATATATATATATATATATATATATATATATATATATATATATATATATATATATATATATATATATATATATATATATATATATATATGGAAACTTGCCAGCAGGATGTCTCGTCCGCATCATATTCTCTATCCGCATGAATTCTCTCTCTCTCTCTCTCTCTCTCTCTCTCTCTCTCTCTCTCTCTCTCTCTATATATATATATATATATATATAACATATATATATATATATCCATATATATATATATATATATATATATATATATATATAATAATAATAATAATAATAATAATAATAATAATAATAATAATAATAATAATAATAATAAAAGCACCAAAGTTTATTTTATTTCCCTTTTGATGAAAAAAATTTGGATTGTTATTTATTTGTGTCCTTATTTTCTATTTATTTCGAATGTTTCGGGAATCGTTGCTCCCATCCTCAAGAAAATATACATATTAACTTATTGGATTTAAATACAATGACTTTTTTTATATATACATATACAAAATATGATATTTTTAGCAAGTCCAGTTGGAGAAGTCCAGTGTTACTATTGAGCGATGGTTTGAAACTAGATATGATGACTGTTTTCAATATTCTGAGGGACCTATACCCAAATAAATGGTTGACAGGAAAATGGGTAGACATTTGAAAAAAAAATCTTAGTTTTTTAGAGTTTCTCTAACGAATCCAACAGAACTTAGCTTAACCTAACTTAACTTAACTTAACCTAACTTAACCTAATCTAACCTAACCTATCCTAACGCCTGCGGAGGACTGCACAGTAATTTTTTTTGATTTTGTGTCTACCCTTTTTCCTATCGACGACTTGGGCCAGTCCCCATTCTGAGGTCAAAGTGCTGGTTGGTTTGTGGAATTATTCTGAAATGTGTATGGTTGAGTGGGTGGTCTTCTTTTAGGTAGTGTTTTCTAATGCTGAAATGGTTAGGTGATGCTAAGAAACTGCCTGTTCTCAGAGATTGGAGTTTGCGCTTCTCTATTCTTGCGGTGAGTTGGCTACCAGTGCTACCAACATAGGTGGCTTCGTATTCACCACAAAAAGATTTATAAATGACTTATTAACGCATGACATTCGGGAGAGTATTTTTATGGTTTAGTAATGATTCGATGTGATATTTGGATTCGAAAACTAATTTAATATCAAGTTGAGGGTATATTTTTTTGTAGGTATTTGAACAATTCTTTCTTTAGTTTTATGTAGGTAAAGTCGCATTAATATAATTTAATAAATATTAGTTGTTTTGGAGCTGTGACTAGAGGAATACTCAATTTATAGGTGTTACTTAAAAAGTTGTTCATCAGCTTGTAGGTTAAAGTTGATGGAAATAAATTGGCGTTGAAATATTCAATCAGAAACATAAATTCTTTACGCAATATCTGGTAGTTCGAGGATAGGTTTCAAGGCTCTCTATAAAATAGTTCTAAAACTATTAAATTTATTAATGAAAGGTATTTGACTCAAAAGGTTTAGGCTCAAGTTGGTGAATGACTCTTTATGGTAAATGCTATTGGAATAACCTGAATCATTTTTTTTGAAATGAACAGTTCTAAAATCTGTATCCGTGGTTCTTTTCATCTTCTCTGGTGCATTTAATATTTGGTAATTGTCTATTAGCGTAATTTAAAGAGGGGTTACTTTATGTTTATCTAAAAATTCTAGAATCGTATCATCCAAATATCTTTTATAGTGTGTGCAGGTTGTCGAGTCAAATATTTCCATAGTTTTTACGGTATGCGTTCGCTAAATTTGCGCTGAGAGGAGAACCCATTACTAGAGATTTTTTTTAGCGGTATAGTGGTTTATTAAAAATAAAGTAGGTATCATAAGCTTCAACAGTTAATAATTCCGTAAGTTCTTTATTGGTGAATCTTTGGAAAATAGTACTTGCGTTAAATCAGGGTTGGACCAAAAAAAAACCAGCCCAGCGAGTTTTTTGGGGGGCTTTTTTGGGCTTTTTTAAAAATTTCTATTTTTGATGAAAAAATAAAATGATCACTAATTATTGAATTTGTTTTTTGTAATGTCATTTTAGTATTATTTGACAAATATATTAATAAATAGGTAAAAAATTTACAAATTAAACATATAATTTGGTAACAGACATTGTCCAATCCCCACTCCCCTGCTGAATAAATGTCATTGCCTGATTGGTGAAACTTGTAAAGATAAATGGTATTGCTATTGTTACAGGTTATTGATAGTAATGACATAACAGGACTATCTTAAGTAAAGTAATTAAGTAATATATTTAAATTTATATTATTTAAACTTTGAACATTGTTGTCATCATAATCTGAGGCTCTGGGAAGCTAGTAAGTTAGCTACCAATAGTTCAGTAGTTGTTACCTAGAAACTAGGCAGGCTTGCACCAGATACCTCCCCAAGGAGCTGCCCACCAACCCACCAGGTCTGGGTTTTTATGGTAAAACCCGGGTAAAATTGGGAGATTTGGAAAAATACAGTATATGTATATAGTCACTTTATTAAAAAAATGAGTAAGGCACATGTAGAAAAATTCTGAATATTTTAATATATATATATATATATATATATATATATATATATATATATATATATATATATATATATATATATATATATATATATATATATATATATATATATATATATATATATATATATAAAACAGTGTGTACAACTAAATGGCAACAAGTTATCATGGGAAATAGTGAAGAATGGTGTCCCACAGGGTTCAGTGCAGGGCCACTATTGTTCCTTATATATATAAAATTGCTTTAGAGCAGGGACTTAAATGCAAGGTTTCTAAGTTTGCAGATGATACCAAAGTGGCTATCTCAGTTAGGAATAGTGAAGGATGTATAAAAATTCAAAATGATCTTGATAAACTTCTTGGATGGGCAGATAAGTGACAAATGAATTTTAATAGTAAAAAGTGTAAGGTTCTTCACCTAGGTTACTCAAATAAAAGTTTTAACTACGGTATGAATTTGGATTGGGTTGAGTCTGTGGACCAAGAAAAGATTTAGGTGTGATTATAAGCAGTAATTTGAAAGTAGCTAATCAGTGTTTGGAAGCAAGGAATAAACCTAATAAGATGCTGGGCATAATAAATCACAATGTTGTTTACAAGAGCAAGGAAGTTATAAGTAAACTGTATAATAACTATGTTAGGCCAGTATTAGAGTATTGTGCACAAGTTTGGAACCCTTATTTAAAGAAAGATTTAGATATGCTAGATTTAGAGTGCAAAGTAGAGCAACAATGATGGTTTCTGGGTTTGAGAGTAAGAGCTATGAAGAGAGGCTGAAGGAGCTAGGAATGTTTTCTGTAGAAAGGCGATTTCTAAGAGGGGACATGATAAAAGTCTACAGAATATTTACCTCTATTGATAATGTGGAGACCAATAAATTTTTCATAGGAGAGCACGGACAGGAGACCAGGGGGCAGTGTAAGAAAATTAAGAAGAAAGCATGCCATCTTGAAATAAGAAAGCATTCATTCAGTAATTGAATTGTTAAATTTTAAAATGGTTTGGCACAGGAGGTTGTTGAGTGCGACTCGATTGCAACATTAAAGAAAGGATTGGATAGACATATTTGGGTATCATATAATATATTTTGATTAAGCCAAATTGGCGAGTTTTTAGTTACAGTAGTTTATTAAGGTTAAACTGCATGTTACTATAAAGTTATTATAGCTTGTAGTGTGGTTGGCATGTACTTTAGCTATAGTTTTTTTCTTTAAGTTGTAGACTTTGTGTATACTATGTAAATTAGTGAAAAGCCTTAGGGTGTTTTGTGGATTTGCATGGGCATGTTTTAGATTTTGTGTATACTATGTAAGTTATTGACAAACCCTAGGGTACTTTGTGGATTTGCATGAACATTTTTGATTCTATTGGCTTGACTGGGACAGTCTCGATAGGCTCATGTGGCTTCTTACTGTCTTTTTATTTCTAATGTTCTAATATATATATATATATATATATATATATATATATATATATATATATATATATATATATATATATATATATATATATATATATAATATTTCTTATAATAACATATATATATATATTTTATATATATATATATATATATATATATATATATATATATATATATATATATATATATATATATATATATATATATATATATATATATATATATATATATATATATATATATATATATATACATATATATATATACATCTATACTCTATATATATAACTATTTATATATATATATATATATATATATATATATATATATATATATATATATATATGATAATATATACTCAAATATATATATAATATATATATATATATAATAATATATATATATAATAATAATATATATATATATATATATATATATATATATATATATATATATATATATATATATATATATATATATATATATATATATATATATATATATATATATATATATATATATAATATTTATAGATATCTAATAAAATGTATATATATATATATAATATATATAACATAAATATATATATATATATATATATATATATATATATATATATAATATATATAAACATAATATATATTTATATACATATAATACTATAATAATAATTATATATATATATATATATATATATATATATATATATAATCGATAGATTTTCTGTATGATTATCGGTAGTTATTCTGCTCTATTAATTATAATTTTAAGGATATATAAATATCTAAGACAGGCTAGACAGCCAGATAGTTACCAATGTGAAATAAAATTGGCAGACAATATTATAAGTGCACGTGAGAAAATTGTATTAGGCTTGCTGTGTATATTTCTGTATTTGTATTAGACCTGCTGTGTATATTTCTGTATTTGTATTAGATCTCCTGTGTATATTTCTGTATTACGAGATTCGGAAGGTTGTAGATAATATTTATCTTTTATTTTCTAATACTTTATCTGTTGGTTATTTTGTTTTTTTCTCATATTTTAATGAAAATAAGGTAATAATGTAGTTCCATTCCTGCCTTTGAGTTAATTACTGTACTAAAACTAGAAACATTTCATTAACAAAAATGGTATCAAAAAATTATTTGAAGTTTTTTTGGTTCATTAACGTATATTATAAATGCATATTTTCAATAAAAATATGAAAAATTACGCTCCGAAAATTTTTTTTGACTAATTTCATCGTTCGCGTAGGGATGAAGGAACTGCGTCAAAACTCAAAACGTGTATTAGGTTATCGATATATTAATATCTATTTTTTATCAGATTATCGATACATTGATATCAATATTTTTTAATATTCTTAATTTTAATAATGGAATCTATTTATTATCTTCTAGTCAATAAAATTTAAAGATACATTCATTTTCTACTCTTGTATTAAATTTAGAATTATTTTTCATTCTCATTTATTTCAAATATTTAAAAGGTAATATATGTATATCTGTGAAAATCTTAAATAAAATGCAACTAGGCTCACTAATAATGAAACATAATATTATTATTATTATTGCATATTAGTAATTTTTAAAAATATCTTTCAAATTGTTGAAAATAATAGCTAAAATTTATTTAAAAAAAAAAACACTTGCAGCTGGGCTTTTTTGGGTTTTATTAGGTGGGCTTTTTGTTTTTTTTGGGTGGATTTTTTTAATGCCAACCCTGCGTTAAATATGTCATTAATGAGAATACTGATAGCTTCATTCGTATGAATGTTAATATATTAAGATTTCATATCTAAACTACTCATGCAAAATTTTAGAGAGAAAATATATATATATATATATATATATATATATATATATATATATATATATATATATATATATATATATATATATATATATATATATATATATATATATATATATATATATATATATATACTATATATATATATATATATATATATATATATATATATATAACTCCCGAAACGTCGAAATAAATAGAAAATAGAAAGGACGCAAATAAATAACAATCTAACAATTTTATTCATCAAAAAAAGAAAAACTAAGAAGAAATTTAAATTAAAAGCAAGAAAATAAAATCTGCTCAGCAACAGAGCAACAGACATTGTAATTTAAGGATGAACTTGAAAGTCAAAGGTAAATTTATTTCATGAGATATTCTCTCTAATTTTAAAGAAATGATAAAAGTGTATAAAAATTCGAAGTTGCCTCCAGTGATCGCTTTAAAGTGCAAATATTTCAAACGTACATGGATAAAATAATATAACAATTTAGTATATCCTTTATCAAATAGTTATATATATATATATATATATATATATATATATATATATATATAAATATAAATATATAATATATATATATATATATATATATATATATATATATATATATATATATATATATATATATATATATATATATATATATATATATATATATATATATATATATATATATATATATATATCCTTCATTAAACCAGGGGGCAATAAAAAAAATTAGTATCGGAATGGTTGGTAATGCTATCTCAGAATTATTTACCTACGCTAAGATTTCGTCTTTCATTGTTGTACGAAAAAAGAAGAATTAATTTTAATTTTAGGCACCGGTGTTGCCGGAAGCTTGCGGTAGTCCGCGGGCGGTCTACCGTGCATTGGGGGCAACGTGTATCCTACTCTATGGTATTCTTTTAATTAAAAAACAGTCAAGGCTCTATATACATCCTGCAAACTACGTACATAAATCAAATTTAAACTGAAATAAATTGCCTAAGCT
>JABUQX010038846.1:62500-67500 GCA_015478945.1 Trachelipus rathkii
TCACCAGATGTCAAATTCCACGATTCAGGCGTCAAGTGCATTCTCTTAACAACTTGTGTGGCAATATCTCTAATATTATATATATATATATATATAATATATATTATATATATATAATAATATATATATATATATATATTATATTATATATATATTATATATATATATATAATTTATATATTTATATATAATATATTATTATATTATATTTATATAATATATATATATATATTATATTTTTTTTATATAAAATATATATATATATTAATATATATATATATATATATAATATATATATATATATAATTATATATTATATATATATATATATATATATATTATATATATATATATATATATATATATATATATATATATATATATAATATATATATATATATTATATATTATATTATATATATTATAGCTTAATATATATATAATATATATATATAACCGGGCACAAACGTTAGAGCGACGGAGTCGCATGGCAACGGCGCGGGTTCGAATCCCAGTCGGATCCTAGGTAGAAATACCTAGAGTTCCCCTCCTTGATCAGGCTATGCCCGTGAGTTTGTGAACTTTTTTAAAAAAAAAAAAAAAAAAAAAATATAACATTGTATTTCTTGCATTCAAATGGTTTGTATATCTGCTTATGTCTACGGATATAAATCAAATTATGCTCATTATTTGATGTACCTTTCATGTTTAATATGTTTGAATTTTGGTTATATACCATTTATATAATTTTGTGAATGCTCTTACATTCCAATGTTTGTATGTGTGCTCTATGTCTTCGGAGATAATCAGATATGCCTATATTTGGATGTCATTGTCATTATATATTTCTTTTTATTATTTTTAGTGATTGATGTGTTTTATATATTTGTGCGCATTTTCGAATGCCCCCAAATATGTATGATTTGAATGATTATTATTTCTTTTATATTATGTATTTATATACTTTCCCACTCCGTGTTTAGCATGGAGGTAATGTAGCATCCCAAAGCATATTTATTCGTAAAAATTAAAATTTATGTTCATACTTGTGCCAGATTTGCGTAAGTAAAATTTACATAAGTAGTAACAAACATTGTATAAAGGCTTCTCCCCTGCCTTGTTGAGCACTTCTCTCCCATTCTCTCCAATATTCTCTGCTACTCTCAATCAGACTCAATACCAACTCGCTTGCTGATAAGAAGAAAGAAATACGAACCAAAAGAAAACTCAACTTTCGAGCAAGGGAGGAAAGACACGAAAAGTCTGTGGCTGCTTACATCGAAAACTTAGAAGATAAAGAGAGCAATCTCGAATAAAGGGGAGTCTGTTATTATTTATTTTATTGAACAATCATCAATTTCTTTTATGATTTTTATATCATCATCCAATTCATATAGAGGCCTATGCCAAAGAAGAACAAAAACTCCGACATCAAAAACTTATTTTAAAGGGCCCATATATATATATATATATAATATATATATATATTAATAATATAGTATTATATATTATATATATATATATATATTATATATATATATAATAAAATTACTAACTATATATATAATATATATAATATATAATAATATACTATATATATATATAATATATATATATATAAATACCGCTATTTATATATATATAGATTATATATATATATAATTATATATTATACTATTCTATAATATATATATATATATACATATATAAATAATTAATAATATATAGTAATATTATAATTATAATTATAATATATATATATGTATATATATTAATAATATATATATTATATATATACGATATATATAATATTAATATATATTATATATATAAATATATACCTACTATATATATATATATATATAGAAAAATATAGAAATATATATTAATATACTATATATATATTATATAGATATATATATATATTATTATATATATATACTATAACAGCAGTTGCCCCCTTGTTTCCACAAACTGGGTGTGGGCTGTGCAAAAATGCACCTGAATCACATTAGTTATTTAGAAGACCATGACCCGATGTCGAAGAAGAAAGTTCCTACACAACCTCTCCTTATATCCTCAAGTGTGAGACCATCAGGGTAAATGTCCGCCATGAAGCTTTATACTGTGATAGTCACTTACTGTGGCATCTCTTCTATGCTAGGATTGATCCCCCGAGCCAAACCCAAACTCACCATGCCTCCCTCACAAAATTACCTCACTTATTCCTATTATGCACCATCCTTCTCACTTGTTCTAATTTCGCAATCTTTTCCTTCAGACACTCTTTTACTGGCGCAGTCGCTTTCTATAGCCTCCCATACGCTCACCCTATACACACTTAAAAAGCGGACTAGGCATCCATCCTTTTCATTTGACCAAACCACTTTAATAAGTTCTCATTTATTCTCTCAATCACGCTTTTCGTCACACTACACAATTCCCTAATAAACTAATTCCTCATTTTATAATTTTTCTCACTCCTAGCATACGTCTAAGATTGTCCATATGAACAGACCGCACGTTACAACTATACATCTTATCCCACAATATAGTTTCGTTAATATGCAATAATACAGGTAACGACATATCCTCATGCAGACCCTAGCGCACCAAGACTTAGTTCTATGCATTCACTAAATTATTTAGTATCGAGCCACACCAGCCAGCCTTCCAGCCAATCGGCAACTTATACTACACCGTTCCCTTTTCATTCACCATAGATAAATAATTTAAGCTCCAGATACTTTTTCCAATTGCCAACCTTCCAACATGATTTCACACTGCGGACTTTCTTCATCTACCACCATTGTCTTGCTCTTATTTACATATATTTTCCGACCCTTCCTTTTGCATACCATGCTAAACCTCTTTACTACTTCTCTCAAACTTTCTTCTAATTCACTACACAAAACCAAATCATTTGCATACAATAAGCAAAGACACCCCCACTATTTCCATTCCCATCGGTCTAAAGACCCCCCCCCCCCCTGCAAACCACACCTTAAATTCTTTCATCACCCTATCAATAAACAAATTAAACATTTAACTATGATATTAAATCATTACTCCACTTTATTACTTTACCCATACTTCTTCATGTATCCACAACATATTTTAATCCATTCAGAAACCTACACAACAATATGTCATCAACTCTCGCCACAGAGCCTCCCAATCGATCTATCATATACGCCGTTCATGTCTATCTTCTCTTTTCTCAATCATTGCTTCAATGCAAAATATTGATCATAGATATAAATCATCTACCGCTTTCTAAGCGCACGTTCTTCTACAACAGATCAGCGCCGCAGTCATTTTACTCACTCTTCAACAAAAATTTCAGATTATCTTCCCTACAATATTCAGTAAACGTTAATCCCCTATGATTCTACAGATACTTACCATTCTCTTCCTTATATAAAGTTGCTATCACAGCTCTCCTCCATACTCTGGAAACTGCACCATTCCCTAGACTTGCTGTGCACAACTTTTCATATCATTTCAATCAACAATCTCGCCTCCATTCAAAATCATTTCCAGTAAATCCATCAATGTCTACGCTTTACCGTTCTTCAGGTTTTACTCACTCTACCGATTACTCTTTTCAGCTAATAACTCATCTCCAAAATTATACATTATTTCTTCTCCTACGCCATCAAAACTACGCATTCACTTCCTTCAACATTTTCGATGTTATGCTGATTTTTGAACAATGATCTTTCCAACTTCCTCACGTCCATTTCATCAGTCACGAAAAATACCATCCCCTATTCATTGATTATTAAGAACCTTACTCTCTTTATACCTTTTTAAATACTTAACCTCCAGGCAGCTTCTTATATCTTTTAGATTCCATTCTTCCATCTCTTTTCTCATATGTATGAACTTTTAGTCTTGATTTTCTGCATTCTATAAATTTATCAATACAAACCTTTTCTTTTCGAACATAATTTTCATTGTTATAGCACATTTCAACAGCCGCATTCATTTTTTACTTTTTACGCTTGCATCATCTCTTCCTTTCCACCATCCACTGCTGACATCCTTAAATTCCTACTTTAAGCCAATAACACATTCTTCTATTGCACTATTAACAAAAAGCTTCCTTCATTGCGCCACCGTTTGTTCAGTTCTCAATGTGCAGCCATTTCAATTGACCATATTTGCAATGGCTCTCTATACTTTTCTTTCTAAATTTTGGCATTAAAATATCATGGATAACTCTCCAACTTCGTTTACTTTTATTTCTTTTCTTTCTATCTGTTGCCCTCAGTAACTTATTTTACATAAAAATCACATAATGCATCTGACATTCTTATTACCGCAACCCTTCACAAATTTAACACCCATTCACATACCAATATCTTCATTCACCGAACACAAAATAAATCATTACTCTTCACCTCGACACCAACCATTCTACCAACACCAACTCTTCGTATACTTAGGGATAGTCTGTAACGAAGAATGTATTACTTGACACTATACCTGTTCCTCTTCAACAGATCTCAATCACCTTTCTACATTCTCATTTTCTCACGCAACCCCAAAGGCAAACCTGTTTATACCATTCCTTTTTCGGTCATAGAGGATGGTGTTATATCCAACCTTTCAAATCACCCATCACAATCAATGCTGAACCCTACTTCCCTCTTCCAAAGCATCATCAGATTTTCCAGAAAATCTCATCTCATCAACATCCCCCAGATGGGGCCGATATGTCAACCACAATATACCTAATCCTTTTCTCAAACTTAATTAACCATTAACATTCTAATACTCTAAATAAACCAAATCCACCATATATATATATATATATATTATATATATTATATATATATATATATATATATATATATATATATCATATAATATAATATAATATAATATATATATAATAACTCTAATAAATATATATATATATATATATATATATATATATATATTATATATATATTATTCACCTAAAAACAATTATTTTGAACAATTTATCTTAA
>JABUQX010038846.1:72500-87500 GCA_015478945.1 Trachelipus rathkii
TCCTTCTTCTTCACAGGGATTGGGGCTTCTTTAATCCTACTCACATTTTCATCATATAAACCTTTACATCCAGGGCTTAACTTGTGACCCAGGAATTCCAGATTGGAGGTCCCCAACAAACATTTCGAGGGTCTGACGGTAAACCCAGCTTCGGAGAGTCGACTGAATAATTCGTGCAATTCTGCCATATGGGTTTCCCAGTCCTTCGTATGTACGATAAGATCATCGATATAACACTCTGTATGATGCATCCCCTTTAGAACTTTTCTTAATGTCCTAGTCAACGTGGCGCCGGCGTTAACTAAACCGAACGGCATTCTCAAGAATTCATAATGTCCGCTTTGGATTACAAAAGCCGTCTTAAAAACATCCTTTTCACGAACTGGGATCTGCCAATATCCCTTCGATAAGTCCAACTTCGAAAAATAAAGATCACCGGCAAATCGTGAAAAAATATCTTCAATGTTTGTCATGGGCTCTGGGTCAAACACGGTTATGGCATTTAATTTCCGGAAATCTGCACATATGCGATTTGACCCATCTTTTTTCTTTACGACAGCGATCGGTGATGCATAAGGCGAATCCGACTCTTGAATTATTCCCATTTTTGGCATATCGCTAATTTCTTCTTCTACCTGAGACCTGATGGCGTGAGGGATTGAATAGGGCTTTGACCGGATTGGATCTTCACATGTAAGGTTTATTTCGTGATAGTGATGGTTACACCGTCCCGGCGCGTTTGTGAAAAGCGATCCGAATTTTTTGATTACAGCTTTCAACTCTCCTTTTTGATGAACTTTTAAATCAATGCCAATAGGAATGTCATCAACGCCCTCTTCTTTTGAAGACTGTATTTTACCGCCAGGAACATCGAGTGGTATCTCGTTTTCTTCTTCTTCCTCGAGAATAGCGAGGGCTGTTGTGGCGTTGTCTTCTAGATTTCCCTCGGTCTCCACGTCCCGTCTATGATAACGTTTAAGCAAGTTGACATGATAAATTTCAACTTTGTCCCAAACTTGATCTTATAACAACAACCGCCCAGAGCCTCGATGATCTTATAAGGTCCTTTCCACGTCATCAATAATTTATTATGATTCGTAGGAAGGAGGATCAACACTTCGTCATTAGTCTCGAAACTTCTTGGACGAACCTTTTGTCATAAAAATGCTTATACTTTGTTTGGGCCTTTTCTAAGTTGTTTTTGGCCATCCTAAGGGTTTCCTCTAGCTTCTCGCGAAGTCTGAATATGTAGTGGTAGGTGTTCTCTACCTCATTGGTCTCACCCTTGGTCCAAAGATCTCTTAAGATCTGCATTGGTCCACGCACGGTTCGACCGTATAACAACTCGAATGGCGCAAAACCGGTACTAGCCTGGGGAACTTCCCTGTAAGCAAAAAGTAAGGGATTAATAAAGCTTGCCCATTTTTTTGGTTGCTCTTGACACAGTTTCCTAAGCATGGATTTTAATGCGCCGTTGAATTTTTCCACAAGGCCGTTCGCCATAGGGTGGTAGGGCGACGTGAAAATTTGTCTGATCTTAAGTAACTTCGATACCTCGTTCATTAGTTGAGACACGAACTGAGTTCCAAGATCCGACAACATCTCTTGTGGTATACCTAGACGACTATAAATGTCAACCAGAGCACTCGCCACCGTTTGAGTTGTAATATTCTTCATAGGTACAGCTTCGGGGTAGCGTGTGCTATAATCTACCAATGTCAGAATATATTTAAATCCTTCCTGCGATGGTGGATTAATGGGACCTACAATATCCACCGCGACTCTTTTGAAAGGTTCGTCGATGATGGGTACCTGGGTAAGAGGAGCCCCAGCCTTCCGACATCTCGGGGAAGTCTTCTGACACGGATCACATGACCTACACAGACGACACACGTCATCATGTAACCTTGGCCAGTAAAAACACATTTGAAGCCTGTCGGATGTTTTCTTTATGCCTAAGTGTCCCGCTAACGGAGATTCGTGGGCCAGTTCTAAAAGAGTTGCCCTTAGTCCGTGTGGTACTATCAACTTTTTATCAACCACGCCATTCCTTTTTACTACCTTGTATAGTATCCCATTTTTCTTTTCGAATCTCTCGTCGCCTGATCCGAACATACCACGGATTTTTCCCAAAGTGGGATCAGAACCTCTATGGCACAGTTCAAGATCAACTACTAACTCCTTGCCTGGACAACGATCATAAACTCTGATTCTACTTCGTATACTAACCTTCATTCTAAATGATGATATGCCACATCAACTCTTCTATTGACGTCTTTCAGGCGCGCGACTACTGCCGCCACCTCAGGATGTATAGCTTCTCCGACACTCGCTTCAAGACTATCTGAGTTTGAGAAATTCTCTTGATTGTTGAATGGGAGACTTTCATTCAAATTTTCTACTGCCTTACTGTCTTTCGTAGCAGTTTCAGTTTCATAAACAACTTCGACAATGGTTGTATCCACGTCGGTATCAATTTTATCATTTTTATTCTCGGTAGCATTTTCTACTTCACAAGTATCTTCGACAATGGATGTGTCCACGTCGGTATTAATTTTATCATTATTTCCAAACCCTATTGTTTCCGGACCTAGCGCGCCTGGGATATTTCCCAATTTTTAAATCACTATTAACGCGTCGTTCCAGACATAAAGCGCGTTCGAGACCGTACCACGTATAAAACGGCAAGTGCGAATTCAAATCTTGCTTCAGGCCAGTGTCGCTAAGGGTGTTATCAATCAGAAGCATTTTTCTGATCTTGCCTGTGAATTGATGGTTTTTCACAAACTTCTTTTTTGCAATCACGCCACTACACCCTGTATCACGAAGTACTGATACGTCAATGCCATTTATAGAACCATTCGTCACGGGCATGAGGGGATGTCTGACGTTCGTATTATCCTGACATGACATGGTATATAACGGAAATAGACTTTTACCATCGACATGCAAACATGCCATCCTTCAAAATATTGCAACTCACAGTTAACACACGCCTTCTCACTTCACAAATTTGACAATGCCGCCAGCAAAATCTTCTTTGCTGACACCCTTTTCGATTGTAACAGCGGCGTGATGTATTTCTTTCCTAGGTGCGTGCCATCTTTTCTCCGACGTCTTGTTATCACGACTATATTTATTCTCAAAATGGTGCCTACTACGCGGGAATCTGTTGTTTCCGTTTTGAGTTGAATAACATGCATTAGAATCGTGACCGACTTTGTGGCATATTTCGAAAACTTTGGTGTGATGGCGTTGAGTATTATGGCTTATTTTATCCTCGTTATTTCCAGATGCCATAGAGAGGTTAAAGTCTTGCCTTTTAGAACACAGATTCTTACCCCTTGCTTGAAGAAATCGATCAGCGCGAGAAGCGATGTCGTTTAAACTAGAGAGTCCTACCTTCTTAGACCATAACCGAGCTAGAAGTCCTTTGGGCAACAGTGGTGAGAAAATGATCAACTTGCCATAAGATCGCGTTAACCTTGAAAGTCTTGGCCTGAAACTTGAGAGTTGCACCACCTTGACAAGATACATTAAGGCGATTTCAGTAATTGTAATGGGACTCTCATCTGTTATTTTTGGGGCACCTTTGGGGGGGGGCCTTCCCTTTTGGAAAAACTAAGTTAGCCCTCATAACCATCGTTTCGGTCATATTTGAAGTTGAATAAGAGGGCTTCCTTAAAGCTGGAAAAATCATTAGCCTAAAGTTGGGGCAGGGCAAGCTTGCATATAAACCGGGTACCAAATGCACGTCCAGTTAAGAGCGCAACTTAATAAAGAGGCCATAAACTGCGATCCAATTTGAGATGTCGACCAACGCTCCAAAAAAGTTTGGATGTATGCGTCACATTTCGTCCCTTGAATTCGACGAACGGGGCCAGTATTCGGTACCTTAAACATTGGTCGAATGGGGGGATACATTGCTTAAATGGACGGACGATGGAGACTGATTGGACAGTCGTATTTTTCCCAATTCAAAGTTCCGTGTGCGTTCGGCCTCTTCAGCTTTCCTGTCGTCTTTCTTCTTTCTTGAGATTGTGGGCATTCGCTTTCAGCTTCCTCTTTCTTAAGTTGAGCATTTCCTTTCAGCATCCTCCTTTACTTAAGCTTGAGCATTCCTGTTTCAGCTCTTTTCTTAATTCAGCAATCTTCTCTTTCTTTAGTAGGCGCTTCTCTCTTTCTTTGATCGAATACGGAGATTCTCTGCTTTAGGCCTAATTCTTTAGCCATCTTGCACCAGGGATTTGGGTAGTCACATTGGTTAATGTGACAAAATGAACGAGAGAACGTGGAAGAATAAAAAGAGAGGTGAGTATCTGTCTGAATCCCAGCAAGATGTGATAGAAGAAAATGTTAATAAGTTATATTCCTTCGTCAGACAAGCCCACCCAAAAACGTTTCGAGCAATATTGCTTGATGCAGGAACACCGCGCGGTTCAGTATCAATAAATAGTTTTTGTTGTCTAGGGGTTAAACTTTATTAAATCCTTTATAACTTCATGCTGAATACGTAGACTCAAGTTCAATGAGAATATTTTCTAATAATTCAGGTCAGCTGTCAGGGCGAATAGCAAACAATCAACGATAAAGCAGGGGAGGTTTTACTCATAAGTAATAATTAAAAGAAAACCCCATCACAAGTTTAAAGAATCTGAATAGTACGAAAACGCAAAAAAGCCCTATATAATAAATAGACTCTGCCTTTGTATTATTGGCAGATATCTTATATATAGAATTACGAAAATTAATAATATCAATCCTTAACTTGATAAAGGTTCTAAAATTAAATTATATACCACAATCAAATAATTAACAAACGGCTAACATAAATTTCATACCTAATATCACTCATTTGGCCCCAAAATAAATCTTCTTCTATATAACATATAACATTGAAACGTGAATATGTGGCAATATTTCTAAACTACTAAATAAATACATAGAGCGAAAATCCAATAATCACAATAGATCCTTCTCCAAAAATTAGATACAAAAAAAACACCAACAAGTGAATCACGCGTAGATGTGAATGCACACGAAGCAGAAAAATTCAATGTCCCATTTCAGGCAAGGAATAACTCGACAATATATAGTATAATATATATATATATATATATATATAATATATATATATATATATATATATATATATATATCTATAAAATTATCCATATATATATATAGTGCAATATAATACTAATATATATATATAAATATATATATATATAATTATGTATATATATAAATAAATATATATATAATATTGTATGGGGTGAAGTAGCGCTTCAGAACAAAGAGATTATCCCCTTTGGGCATATATAGAGTGTTATGTGATACCCTATGGCACTCCAATGCGCAATGGTTTGCCATTCTTGCACTCATAGTCACATTCTTCGCACACTGGAGTAGGCTCTTCTGTTTTACACACCATAAAACACCATTACAGACAACACTATCCCTCTAAAAAAAATAGCAACAGCACGATTGGCCTCGTGGAAGCATAGAGTGACGGCTTTCCAACATAGCCTCTCATCCAGACCTCCCCCATCACCACTTGGGGGGTTGACGGTCTCCGGTGATTATGTTATTGTCGTCACGGAATTGCTGACCTGTTCTGAAGCACGATTTTCTTTCTTCATGGATTTCTGCAATCTTCGCAGCCTTTTCTCTAATTTTCACTTTGCTGAACATAACCTCTCCTCCTCTAAACCTCATCTGGTATTATTAACCGAAACAAGTTGAACATCACCTCTCCTCCTCTAAACCTCATCTGGTATTATTAACCGAATCTCGTGTGTTTGAGTGTTCTAACATCAAACCATACTTTATTGATCCTTACTATCTATCCTCAATTTTCAAATATATGCTGTTGTTGTGCCTATGTTTGCTATGATGTTTGTTCTCCTGTCTCTGATCTGGAGTTTTCCGAATTTTTCATCTTATGGCACAAGCTACGAATCTACTACTTAATTAAACTGCTTTCTTATCTGTCTCCTAACTCAACTGACTATCCTAGATTCTCCTTCTACTTAAACTACAATTTAGAATTTATTGCCGCTTCTTCACCTTTCTCTGAAATCATCAATTTTCGTAATTTCAACGTTCACCACCACCAATAACTTTCCTCTAATTCTCAAGATATAGCTGGTGAATTTGCCTTCAACTTTTCTGTCAAGCCCTCAAACAGTTGGTGCAGCTCCCTACTCGTATCCCAGCTAGTCTTGGAGATGAGCCCAACATCCTAGACCTTTTCGTAACCTCCAATCCTTGTCCTTTATTCTGTTAAACTTTTTCCCTCTCCAGGTTCCTCCGATCCCTTTCTTATCAATTCTGTTCTATTTCTTAAGGTCTTAAGCAGGAAAAACCCTTTCCTACGATGAGAAAACGTTTTTAGCATTCGGCGCTGCTAACCGGTCAGACTTGAGGTAGAACTTCTTTGATTTTCTAATGAACGACTACTGCTTCCGTTGGAAGGGTCCATCGGAGTGTGTTGAGCCCATTACCGGAGTGATTCTCTCTTGAATGGAGCGGTGTCTTCCATGTTCTTTCTCTTCAACTAAACCTAAACACATCCTAGTTTAACTCTGCTTGTTTTCGTGCTATTCGCCCACAGGGACGCTGCCTAAACAAATTACCGTCGTATTCAAATCTAGAACCCCATGAAACTTAAATTTCATTTTGGAATTTTCCAAAATATATTCTACGTGATTCTATAAACTTTTCTCCGTAAGAAAATGCAATAATCTTACTGGTTCCTCTTTCTCACGTCCTTTCTTGTATTTTGCCAAAAAAAGTTTAAAAAGGGCCGACTCCAATTTGGGCTTAAGTCGGATCTCATTTTAGCCCCCACCTTAAAATGGAACCAAAATTCTTAATTTTCATCCAATTCTGACCAAGTTAAAACCAAACCGCAGCTTTTCGAGTGTTTTTCTGTGTCTGTAGACATTTCTTTTCTATTTGCATTTTTTGAAAAAATATGTTTTGGACATTTTTCTATGCATGTTCTAAATTATTTTTGCCATGACTTCAAATTTCAACTATATATATAGAAGGGTCCATTATCTACAAAATGCAAACATTTAATTTTTGATTTTTTGACCCCAGATCCAAGCAATGGTCGTATTTCAAACCCTACTTATTTTTGATTTTGAAAATGAAAAATTACGAAAATTTTGTTTTGGTAATGCAATCAGGATAAAATTTTCTGGGCTTATGTAGTCGGGGGAGATACACATTTTTTATTTAGATCAATTTTTTGTATATGAAGTAGTTTTGGATTTATCATTGGAACAAATTTTCAAAAAATAATTGGAGAAATTAAAAAAAAAAAAAAAATAGTATATAAAAATATTGTCAAAGTAAAAAAGATGTATCTCGCTCGATTATATAAGCCCCGGAAATTTGATGTTGATGTGATAAGTAGAAAAAAATATGCCAATATTTCACTTTAAATTTTTTTTTTTAAATAACGATATATCTTTTTTCCTACTAATCCGATTAACATCAAATTTTCAGAGCGCATACAGTCGAGCAAGATACATCTTTTTAACCTAGATAATTATCGCAAAAAAAAAAATTGTTCAAAACTCAAAAAAAAAATTTTGTGGAAAATTTGTTCCAAGGACAGATCCAAAACTACTACATGTACAAAAAAATCTATTTCTAAATAAAAAATGTGTATCTTCCCCGACTACATAAAAGCCCAGAAAATTTCATCCTGATCGCATTTCCAGAAAATAAATTATCGCAATTTTTCATTTTCAAAACCCAAAAAAGTAGGTTTTAAAATTCGACCATTGCTGGGATCTGGGGTCAAAAATAAAAAATCAAATGTGTGCATTTTGAAGGTAATGGACCCATCTATGCATAGTTTAAGTTTGAAGTCATTTCGACAAAAAATTGTAGGACGTGAATAAAAAAAATGTCAAAAACATAGGTTTTCAAAAAATGCAAATTACAAAAGAAATTACTACAGACACAGAAGAACACTCGAAATTGACGTTTTAGAGTTCAGAAAAAAACAGCGGTTTGCTTTTGACTTTGTCAAAATTGACTGAAAATTAAGAATTTTATGTCCATTTTTAGTTATGAACTAAAATGGGGTCCACCTGAAGCTTAAATTGGACCCTCCCCTTAAATTTAATTTTGCTTTTTTCCCTTTCCCTCCTTTAGTATCTTCCGATGACACAACTGCCATTTTATCTTCCGCAAAAGCTTACCTCTTCGCTCAAACTTTTGCTTCTAATTTAATTTTAATCGATTCCAGAGATATTCCTCCTTCTCCATCACCCTTTAACTCATTTATACATAATATTGTAATTTTTTCTAAGATGTTATTTCTTTTCTCTCTGAGCTTAATTAGCATAGTAATTAGCAATTAGTAATTAGCATAATTACGGATAATACATCAATTATGATCAGTACCTTTTGAAAAATTAAGTCAGGATAATAAGCAAGAGCTTGAGAAACTGGTTAATGTGATACAGATTTTATTGAATGTTAAAACGAAGAATTACTACTTGATTTTCTGAACGAACATGATAAAGTATGAAAAGATTATGTTTCGATGACGTTAATATTGATTGCACGCATGAGGTGAGGAATTCACCCTTTGCAATACTTTTGCAGCAAATCTTATAAACAAGGCGAGACAAGTAGAAAAAGTAGCACGTGTCCTAAAATTAATTGAAGTTTAAAGCGTCAAGGTGGAAAAGTGAGGTAGAGCTGAAATTTCTCTCCCCAGCAATCAATGAAACCCTCAAATCCTCTAACCCTCAAATTGAAACCCTCAAAGAATTATTAAAATATCCTTACCTTGCAACAAAGAAAATTTAAGCAGAGAATTTGACTGCTGGAAAATGTTATAGAGCATGGAAGTTTCTATTTAATATATTAGAAAACAAATGAGAGATTTTACAAATGACAAAACTTCTTTGAAAGAATTGAAAAAAAGGAAGGAATATTAACTGAAAACAAAATTTTTTTTCGGCCATCTATGTTCATTCATAGTTCATCATCTTCAGACTGAAGATCTGATATTAAAAGCTAGGAATGCGCTTTGTGAACTAAGACTTAAAATGAATAATACTATGGAACAGAAATACCAAGTCAAAGTCAGATAGTTCACCAGATTCCGGAATTCTTTCACGTGGTATCTTGTCAGGTGAAGATGAAGGAGACAATGTTGATAGACAATGAGACCAACTGGAGCACAGAGAAAAGCGGTTGAAGAATAACATTTATTCACTAAATGCCCATCAACACAAAACCCTTCTTGAAAGATAAAAAACAAACCTATGTAAGGCATTAGATGTCATAATGAAATTCAACCGAAAATCAATGTTAAGGAAGCAACCTCATATTATCCTGAAATTTTGCAAATTTACACAGTTACCGCTTTGCATTAAACTTGAGTGAGTGTTGAGCTCTTATTTTGAGATTTAAGAATAATAAAATCGAACCTAAGACCAGCGTTAAAGGAGGATTTGTTTGAATCAGTTTTATTTTTAAGAAACAGCAGTTTTGAATAAAATTATATTTCATATGTTCATATAATTCAAAGAGAAATTATTTTAAAAGTTAAGAAAGTAAATTATAATTTATTTTATTAAAAAAAAAATATTCAATAAAATATTTTCAAAATTTTAGATTGTAAGCTAAAATAAAGGTGTCACTAGCAACCAATCTAATTTATATCCTAAAAATTTTATAACTTACAAAATTAATGAAATCATGTGTAAATGTAGATGAAATTATAGCTAAGAACAGAAGTTGGATCCGGAGTCGGAGTTACAGCTGGTAAATTTTAAAATGATGGAGCAGGAGCCAGAGTCGACCTTGTTAACTTTAAAATGATGTAGCCGGAGCCGGAGTTGCAGCTGATAAATTTTAAAATGCCGGAGCCGGAGCCGGAGCCGGAGCCGGAGCTGGTTAATTTTAAAATAATGTTGCCGGAGTCGGAGCGATTAATTTTAAAATGATGGAGCAGGAAAAAATTTACTGGCTCCCCAGTTAAGGAAAATAGTTATAGTGTTCCAAATGGATTTAAATATACAGCATATATTATTAGCACAGGCATTATTATTATTATTATTATTATTATTATTATTATTATTATTATTATTATTATTATTATTATTATTATTATTATTATTATTATTATTATTATTATTATTATTATTATTATTATTATTATTATTATTATTATTATTATTATCATTATTATTATTATTAATTGCTTAAAAATCTTATACATCTCTACTAAAATGCCAATTAAGTTATTTTAATTGAATGTTTATGAATTTATTTTGATACATTTTATGGCTACTATATATATACTTAACTTTAACAAAGTTTAAGATTGTTTTTATCTTGAAAGTCTAAGGAACAACAGATGTAAACACTTATGTAGAGAGAGAGGATGATGTACTGGTGGCTACCTATAGACGCATCTCAAACTATCAGTTGTTGTCCTGGTTTGGCGAAAAGGTGTTGTCTATCACTTACTGCGACAATTCCACTAGTTTGTATTTTCTATCCTCGTGCTTGTTATTAAAAGTGTTTTTTTTATGATAAAAGTTAGAAAGAAATTCAAATGAAATGTTTAAAAATAGTGATTTGAGTGGGAATGGTAAGTTTTTTTTATTGAGTGATGGCATATAGAAATGGAAAGTAATAGCAATATAGCTTGGTGTGTCAACTCAAACCATCAGTGAAATTAAGGCTAAATTGGAATACGATCAAGATTAAAACAAAGAGTGAGATTAGACAGAAAATTAGATCGAATATCTCTTAACATCTGAAGAATATCCTTCAGGAAGATTTTCTGTGAATTGCAGTAGTTATTGGTCCTTCTAAAAGAAATTCAATGAGATATTATTGTAGAGAGTATATTGAAAGCCTGTCCTCCTATGGAAAAGGAAATGTTTAGCGTGAGTTAAGACTCACTTGGGTAGATTTCTGAAAGATGGAAGTAGAAAAATTGCTATTGGTTTCTCAGTTCTTTCTTCTTTTTTGATCTTTAAATGATTGTACTTATATTTATTAGTAAATTTGCTAATAAATATAAGAAAGAATTGAAGAAAATATTGAAGAAAGATATTGAAGAAAAACTAAAATTACAATTAGGCTACTCTAGTTGCTACGCTAATTATATTGTATTTTTCAATAGTGAACTAGAGCCAATTGGAGAGTGGGGCGAAAGTTTATCGTTTCAGAAAGAAGTCGTGACTTAATAAAATCATGAATATGAAAAGTTTAGAATGAACTATGAGCCACATTGCGTGGACTTCTAAACAAAGGAGACAGGTAAGAATTTATTTAACTATTTGATTTATTTGTTTGTTATAAAAGAACATCACAATTCTATGTCCAAAATAAAGATTGATATTCAGCTGCATTAGTTGTCCTACTATACATATTGTATTTTCTATTTGCAGGTGATGTTTTCCAGTGAATTAACCTTTGAAGTTCTCAATGAATTTGCAGATGTAAGAAAGAGATCGGGTGAAAAACTTATGCCAGAATGTCTAAAAAATGACATATTTCCTCAAAAGATCATGTCTTAAGAAGCCATCTCACTTCATTGAACAAGCAGTATACATATTGTTGAGAGTACAATGATCCAGTTTAAATATATACAAGTACAAAAACGTAGCTTACTGAATCAGATAAAGAGATAATGATTTGTTCTGGTGATAGTAGTTGAATATTTCAACAAGATTCAGTTCATTGTCACGCGGCCAAAAATCTGTACAGAGTTGCGTTAACTACTCAATGTTATTAAGGTTACAAAATACGTAAGTGAATTTATCAGCTGCATCTTAAGAATTAAAGGTATCATAAGTCATTTGTTATGAGCAAAATTGAAATCGCTTAGGATGATGATTTCAGTTAAAATGAAACGAATGTTATATTTTAGGGTTTACATTTTCGAAGAATTCTAAATAACCCAGTTAACAATTAAATAAACAGAACAGGTGAATTTAATCTTAATTGACATGAAAGTGAACATCATAGGGTTAAAATTCAGAAACCTCCAAATAAAAAGCTTGACAACAGACATAGTCTTTGTGTATATAACAGAAAGATCTTCCTTTGTTTGACAATTGAAGATAGAAACTCTTTACAGATTAGGGTTGTTTGCTACCGGAACGGTCAAACACCCGAGTTACAGACAATGAAAGTTACAGAAATTAATGAAGTTAAGAGAATGAAAGTTCCTTAGCGGTATCGATCACTTCACCAGAAGTTGAAACTCCCAAGAGATTTATGGTTGTGCTCCCTACTGAACATCACTTATGCTTCATAATCTACAGCCACTGTAAATAAATGAAAGAAGGTGTGTAAGTGTTTCAAATACATTGCTCGTATTTTTTAGATAGGGGAGAATGAGTGCCTACTATACTCAAGTATGCAGGGCTAAAATAATTTGAAATAGCATGTTTCCATGGGGCACGAAACTGACCAGTTATATATATATATATATATATATATATATAATATATATATATGTATATATGTATGTATGTATGTATATATATATAATATATATAATATATATATATATAATATATAATCATATATATATAATATATATATATATATATATATATATATATATATATATGTATGTATGTATGTATGTATGTATGTATGTATGTATGTATGTATGTATGTACATAAAAATAAGTATTAAAATAACAATTATTTGATCTTTCTATGCTTTTTGTCCCTATATATCTTCAATATGTTTAGATCATTTATATCACTATGTAAAGAGAAGATTATGATGTTGCCCTTCAAGAGTGAAAT
This sequence comes from Trachelipus rathkii, assembly GCA_015478945.1. Taxonomy (NCBI): domain Eukaryota; kingdom Metazoa; phylum Arthropoda; class Malacostraca; order Isopoda; family Trachelipodidae; genus Trachelipus; species Trachelipus rathkii. The sequence continues at coordinate 85,317 of JABUQX010038846.1, forward strand.
AAATATTACATTTAATTTATATGAACTAAACTCATTTGATTTATAAGTAATCTTGCTTTGTGTTTTCCAATATTAATAAATATTTACTTTATGTAGATGTAATTAAATTAATGTTTTTAATATCTCCATCTTTTTATACCTTTGTAATGAAATATGTTTTATTTTGTCCTTCCTAAAAACCAATAGAGTATCCAATTAAATGTAATGTTTCTTAATTAAGTGATTTAATAAACTCTGTAAGGAACGTTTTTAAAATCTGATTAAATAGATCATTAAATTATGACAGAAACTGATTAAAATAGTTTTCATTGTTATGATGGAGGAATAGATAAGAAATAAAATATTGGTAGGTTTAAGGGGATCCTATACTCGAAAATAGTTTTTTTCTTTTAACTATTAAAAGAAAACAAAGTATTGAAGAGAAACTATAAAATTTTCAAATTCTTTTGAGGAAATTTATTTTCATTAAGGTACATTCAAATCAAAGCGATATTAAATGAGAGAGAAAATGCGTGAGCGAACACGAATTGATGCAGAGCTAGTGTATAAAGCCAAAGCGATCTTTTTGCGCGAACAGTTTAGTGAGTTTGCTAATCAAGTGATATTTAGTCTTAATAAAATCTAGAAGAACATCTAAACTTCTATGATTTATAGTGTCCTCGGACATGCCTACCGAACATGCATATAGATTATGATACTCCCTAGTGTGCTCTATTTCACTTTTAACCATATATTTAGTTTATCGCTTTCGTTTTCGTATTCACAAGATAATTCAAACCTACACTAACTTTCACTTATGAAAAAAAATAAATAATAAAATAAGAAATACCCTTCTATATCAAATAAGAAATTTCCTTCTTATATCAAAAAAGAAATATCCTTCCTCTATCAAATAAAGAATATCCTTTCTCTATCAAATAAGGAATATTCTTCCTATATCAAATAAGGACTATCCTTCCTATATTAAATAAGGAATATATTTCCTACATCAAATGTAATGAACGGAAATATATAATGTATTATAACTCACAAACCTAAAAATAAATAAGTATACGATAAAATATATAAATTTTTGATCCAAGATTTATTTATTATGCTAGATTTAGGTTGGTTAGGTTAAATATGGTACTTATGGTTCGTAGTAGAGTTGGCCGACGCATCGTTTGCGGTCCGACGTGGCACATAATTTCAGTGTTCCTGTGTGGCCCTGTTTTCAATTATAGAGGTGCATTGCGGTTTGATGCGGCAAATAATTCCAGTGTCCTGGTGCGGTGTGCAATGACATATAGAGATGTGTGGCGCGAAAAAATTAATTTTGGTGCTGGTGCAGTGTGGTGCATGGTGCGCTCATTCTGGTACGGTGCTGTACGAAAAATTGTTGTATATGGGTTTTCGTATAGGATCGACTGTTGTCAAGAGTGGATGCTTTAAAAGCAGAGGGGAAAAGACAAAGAAAAGAAGCAGAGGAGAAACAAGGAAGAGTTGTAAATCTATGCCACCTTATTCAGAAAGGGTCTAAAGTTTTTGAAAAGAAGAAAATGATTACAAAATGAAGAACTGAACTGGTTATAAAATATTTTAAATAAAAAAAAATTCTGAAATTTCTATTAGTTTACGAGCATAAAAAAAAATATAAATAAATTAAAACAAAATTATTTTTTGACAAATTCGATGGTGAAACAAAATTTTAGGACGTATTTACCTTTGAAGATTTTTATCCTATATTTACTAATCAAATCAAATTTTAAAGTTTATATTATTACTGTTCAAGGAAAAACCGTAGTCTTGAGACCTCTCCAATTCTGCTTTTTTTTATGGCACTACAAGCGGTCTGCACAACATATTGTTTCTAGATAATAATGGACGGACATCTTAATAAAATTACGTGGAGATTCTATAAAAGCAATGGATATTGACAATCCCGACCCTTGTGAGTTTAAAATTAATAACATTACTGATCAAACTTTCATTAGGGGAGAAGAAGACCCAACCACAGAAAATAAAACCAGAGAAATCTGGCAAAGAATTTGAGTTATTTAGTTAAAACCAAGATTCGGACATATTTTTTTTTATGAAAAAGATTCACTATATGAGTAAATACCGAATCTGGGCTAGGCAATTGAAGAAAGCTTCTATTTTCTTCAGAAGAGTGTAGCCACTGATAGTGATAAGGATGATGATATT
>JABUQX010038846.1:97500-101887 GCA_015478945.1 Trachelipus rathkii
TATATATATATAATAATATAACTATATATACTACTATATAACTATATATACATATTTATATATATATAAATATATGCATATATATATATATATATATATATATATATATATATATATATATATATATATATATATTATATATATATATATATATATATATACTCATTATATATATATATATATATATATATATATATATATATATATATATATATATATATATATATATATATATATATATATATATATATATATATATATATATATATATATATATATATATATATATATATATATATATATATATATATATATATATATATATATATATATAATAAAAAGATATAAAAAATATAATAATAATAATAATAATAATAATAAGACCATTCAAGGATCTCAAGGATTTCAGTCGCAACTTGGCAAAGGAATAGAAGCAATTAAATAAACATGAAATTACCAAGTGTTGCGTGAAATTTATCATCAGGATAAATCTTCTGAGGTTTCCTACTTTGTCTACTTGAAAAAGACCACATCAAGGTTTTAAAGGGCAACTTATTAGAAGATATAGTATTTCATTTGAAATTAGATACTTGTGTCAGGAAGAAAAATCAACATCAGGGTAGATTAATAGAAAACTGAGACCTCTGTGATTGGGAAGAGTGTCTTTAAGATAGTAAGAGGGTATTCCATCAAGGAAAGTATCAAGTAAGAAAGATTTAAGTGTAGATAAAAGTAAAGGAACTCTAAGAAGAGTATATTCAAGACAGAAAGAGATTATATAAGGATCCTCCTGATTTTATATAGGAATAGATTTCACCAAGAATCCTATTACGGAAGGAAGGGACTTACCAGGGAACGTATATATCGTAATCAATATCGACCTTTGAGAAGAAGAGGAGTTTTTTCAACAATAGTATTTATAAATTTCGTAAACAAAAACATTAATTTAAGATCTATAGATATAGTGAGAATTAATTTTAGAATATAATTTTAGGGTATTTTAGGGTGTGATTGTTTGAGCGGGGTTTGGAGCTTGAGGTATTGGGAAGTGCCTCAGGTTGTGGGATCCCAGTAAGCGTGCAGCCTAATCAAGTGTGGGAATAGAAGAAAGTAGAGTGGTGAATAAGAGGGTCAGGATTAAGGAGAGTGAGGGTGAGTAAAGAGATAGGATGGGCAAAAGAGAGTAGATTAGAGTGGGTTGTATGAATGTGAGAGGGATAAATGAGGATCTGAAAAGGGAAGAAGTGGGGTTAATGTTCGAAGAAAAAAGGTTGGATGTGCTAGGGTTGACAGAAACAAAGCTGAAAGGATAGAAGGAGATGGTCTTTGGAAAATTTAAGGGTATGATTTCGGGGGTGAACGAGAGAGTGAGGGCGAGGGAAGGGGTAGGAATAGTTATGAGGGAAAGAGGTGTGGGATAGGAGTAAAAGTGTGCAAATAGGTGAATTCGAGAATAATGTGGGTTTGAAATTTGGGGGGGAAATGTGGGGTTTTATATGCGCGTATGCACCAGTAAATGGAGCGAGGGAGGAGGGAGAGAGAAAGATTTTGGAGTGAGTTGAATGAATTTTGGGGTAAAGGATAAAATTTGTTTATTAGGAGATTTGAATGCAGGAGTGGGAAGAGAGGAGATGGGGAGAATTATAGGTCCATTTGGGGTAGGGGAAAGGAATGTTAATGGAGAAAGTCTGTTAGAGTTATGTGTTGATAGAAGATTGATAGTTGGAAATACTTGGTTCAAGAAAAGTGAAAACCATAAGTATACATGGAAGAGTGAGATAACGGGGGGGGGGGAGGGCGTTACTGGATTATGTGTGTATAAATAGATAGGATAGAGGCAGATTACTAGATGTAAATGTATTCAGAGGGGCAGGTAGGGGGTTATCTGATCACTATTTGGTGGTTGCTAGGTTAAGGGTAGGGGGAGAGGTAACGGTTAGAGAAAGAGAAAAAAAGAGGAAAATAGAAGTCATTAAGGTGGAAAAATTAGATGAGACATTGTGTAAGAGCGAGTTTAGGAGGGGTATGGAAGAGGCGGAGGGACGTGAGAGGGACGGAAATTAGGGATGTGGAGGAGGAGTGGAAGAGATTTAAAGAGACAATTTGTGAAGAAGCCAGAAGGATATGCGGAGTAAAAAAGGTGGGAGTAAGTAGAAGGAAAGAAGGAAGTGAATGGTGGAATGAGGAGGTGAAAGATTTGGTGAAAAAAAGAAAAAGAGGTCTATGTGAAATGGTTGGGGCAGGAGGAAAACTGGGAGAATATAGAGGGTTGAGTACTTTCTGGAAGCAAAAAGAAGGGCAGGTGGAGAGGGCGAAGAAAGAAATGCAAAAATAATAAGATAGTGTAGAAAAGTGACAGAAAATTTTGAATCAGGGAGCAAAATATTCTGGAAAGAAGTAAATAAAAAAAGAAAGAAGAGGGAGGGGTTAGGGGAGAGGGTTAAGGGAGGGGATGGGGAATGGATAGGAGGGGAAGATGGGGTGAGGAAAAGATGGGGGGAATATTTTAGAGGATTATTGAATGAATTGGGTGGAAGAGATGAGGAGGTTTTTCAAGAGGTGAGAATGGGAGGTGAAGAGGGACGGGAAGGAGATATGGAAATACAAATGGAAGAAATTATTAGGGCGTTAACTAAAGGAAAAAAAGGAAAGTCCACAGGTCTAGATAGTGTGAGTATGGAAATGTTACAGATGGGAGGCAGAGGAGGTGGAGGAATGGCTGTACAGGTTATATAATTTTATGTTGGAGGAAGGAGGAGGTTCACGGGATTGGGAGAGGATGATTTGTTTGGTTCCCTGTATAAGGGAAGGGGATAGGATGGAGTGTAGTAAATTATAAGTATTTGTCTTTGAGTGTAGTGAGGGAAGAGGGTACAGCGTAGGAGAAAATACTAATTGAGAGGGGTGAGAGATTTAACGGAGAAATGGGGGAGGAACAAGGAGGATTTAGGATGGGAAGGGGATGTGTGGATCAAGTATCACAATGAAGATGCTTGTGGAGAAAGGTTTAGAAAGGAAAGGGAAGGTGTAGTGTATGGGTGTTTTTAGATCTGGAGAAAGCATATAAAGAGTGAAGAGGGGTGAATTATGGAGGGTGTTGGAGGAACATGGAGTAGGGGGTAAGTAAAGGTATTAGGGCCTTTTATAGGAATAGCAGAATGTGTGTGAGTATTAGGAGGGGAGAGAGAGATGTTTGGGAGAGTGGAGAGAGGGTTGAGACAAGGATGTGTAATGTCGTAGTGACTTTCCAATTTATTTATGGGAGTGTAGAGGAATGATGAGGGAGGGGAGAGGGTTGGAATTGATGGATAAGGGTGATAGATGGGAAGTGAACATGATACTATTTGCGGATGATACTACCTTGGTGGCGAAGGATTCAGAAGGGTTGTAGTATTTGGTGAAGGAGTTTGAGAGAGTGTGTGGACAAAAGGGTCTTAAGATAAATCCAGGTAAGAGTAAAGTGTTAGTGTTTGAGGAGGAGGAAACAGATGAGGGGATGGGGTTAGAGATTAGAGTAGGAGGTGTAGTACTGGAAGAAGTAAAGGTTTTCAGATATTTAGGGATGGATTTGGGTAAGGAAGGAGGGATGAAAGAAGATATAGATCATAGAGTAGGAGAAGGAATAAGAGCATTGAGTGGTCTGAGGAATTATGGAAAGGGGGGATTTATCACATAAACTCAAGATAAGTATGTTTGAAAAAAATTGTGTTCCAGCGGTACTATATGGGTGTGAAACATGGGGGTTGAATGCTAGGTCCAAGAAAAAGTTGGAAGTGTTTGAGATGAAAGGGTTGAGAGCGGTATGTGGGGTTAGTAAAAGAGAGAGGATTAGGAATAGGGTAATAAGAGAGAGATGTGATTGGAAGAATGGTTTGGTGAGAAGAGCGGAGTAGGGAATGTTAAGATGGTTTGGACATCTGGAGAGAATGGAGGAACAGAGGGTGGTTAGGAGAGTTTGGGAGGCGGAGGGGATAGGAAGGAGAGGAAGGGGAGACCAAGAAGAAGGTGGATGGATGGAATAAAGGAAATGTTGGAGGAGAGAGGGATGAGGGTGGAAGAAGGTAGGGTGTTGGCGAGAGATAGAATGGAATGGAGGAGGTGGGTGAGGGCGAGATGAAGGAAATATGTATTAGGGAGGGCTGACCGTACCCTTTACACTAAAGAGGGAATAAGTGTTTGTAAAATAATAAAAAAAAAAAAAAAAAAAAAATATATATATATATATATATATATATATATATATATATATATATATATATATATATATATATATATATATATATATATATATATATATATATATATATATATATATATATATATATATATATATATAATATATAGATATTATAGATGAGTCTAACCGTTGATAGTGGTAAATATGAAG